>CAUYON010020345.1:0-17692 GCA_963573935.1 Arctocebus calabarensis
CTTCCTTCCAAAAAGGTTGTATCAGTTTGCAGTCCCACCAGCAGTGTAAAAGTGTTCCCTTCTCTTCACATCCACGCCAGCATCTGCAGTTTTGAGATTTTGTGATGTGGGCCATTCTCACTGGAGTTAGATGGTATCTCAAGGTGGTTTTGATTTGCATTTCTCTAATCATTAGGGATGATCAGCAGTTTTTCATATGTTTGTTAGCCATTCGTCTGTCTTCTTTAGAGAAGGTTCTATTCATGTTTCTTGCCCATTGATTTATGGGATTGTTGGCTTTCTTCATGTGGATTAATTTGAGTTCTCTATAGATCCTGGATATCAAGCCTTTGTCTGATTCAAAATATGCAAATATCCTTTCCCATTGGGTAGGATGTCTATTAGCTTTGGTTGTTGTCTCCTTAGCTCCTGAGGGACTCTTATCTGAACTTTAGACCTGCACCCCCCGACTGGGCAACAGTCCCTTGAGCTTAACTGGGCAGGCGGTGCCTGGTACCTAAGAAACTTTATCTGAACTTTGGGCCTACACTGTCCACAGAGCTGTGCTCGACTGACTGGATGCTGCACAGCACACAAGCACCTCTCCTGAACTCTGAGCCAGTGCTGTCAGCTGGGCAGCCTCCCAGAGCTCTCAGAGTTTAATTTGGTGGGTGGAGCCAGCACTGGCAGAGCAACTTTGCCTGGAACTCTGGGCCAGGACTGTCTACTGATTCTGGTCCCCCTGGAAACATTGTCTGCAGCTGCGGATTCACCACTTGTTTGCCTTTGTTGGTGCAATGGTGGCATTGCAACAGTGAGGAGTGGACTCATCAGGGACAACCTATCAATTCAACTAAAAAAGTATAATTAACATATTGAAAAAGAGAAAAAGAGGAAGAAGCTGAAAATATTCATGAGGAGGAATCAGCAGAAGATCACTGGCAACATGAAAAATCAGAGCAAATCAACACCTCCTGGGAACAGCAAAGAAAATACATCAGAAAATTCCATCCACAGAGAAACTGCTGAAATGTCAGAAATAGAATTTAGATTATAGATAGCAAATAAGATAGTTGAATAGAGGAAAAGATGGAAACAGAGAATCAAAAAATAGTTCAGAAGTTGTCTCAAGAAATTAATGAATTCAAAGACAAAAGT
Organism: Arctocebus calabarensis; assembly: GCA_963573935.1. Classification (NCBI taxonomy): domain Eukaryota; kingdom Metazoa; phylum Chordata; class Mammalia; order Primates; family Lorisidae; genus Arctocebus; species Arctocebus calabarensis. Next base: position 1,138 of record CAUYON010020345.1, read on the forward strand.
CATCAAGGATATGGACATAATGAGGTAAGATAAAGCAGAGCTAAAGGAATTGAAAAAGGTATTTGAGGACCTTCAAAATACAATAGAGTCAGAAATACAGTCTATCAGTGTGAAGAAAAAAACTCACGTAAAGAAGACGAGACTTTTGAACTTTCCCAGGCATTCAAAGGGGCAGAAAAATGGAGAGAAAGAACAGAATATTCCCTGAAAGAGTTATGGGATCATTCCAAGAAATCAAACATCTGAATTGGCAGTGCCCATAGCTCAGTCAGCAGAATGCCGGCAACATACACCTAGGCTGGTGGGTTGGAACCCAGCCCAGGCCTGCTAAGCAACAATGACAACTGCAAACAAAAAAATAGCTGGGCATTGTGGTGGGCACCTGTAGTCCCAGCTACTTGGGAGGCGGAGGCGGAGGTCAATCACTTAGCCCAGGAGTTGAAGGTTGCTATGAGCTGTGATGCCACGGCACTCTACCCAGGGCGACAGCTTGAGGCTCTGTCTCCAAAAAACAAACAAAAAAAATATCCAAATTATAGGGCGGTGTCTGTGGCTTAAAGGAGTAGAGCGCTGGCCCCATATGCCAGAGGTGGTGGGTTCAAACCCAGCCCTGGCCAAAACTGGAAAAAAAAAAAAAATCCAAATTATAGGGATTCCTAAAGGAGAAGAGGATGGTCGCAAAGGCACCAATTCTCTGCTCCAACACATTGTGGTGGAGAACTTCCCAAGTATTGCAAGAGACACAGAAATTCAGATAGTAGGTAATTTCAGAAACCCATCATGACTCAATCCAAATGAAGTATCTCCTAGACACATGGTAATTAATTTTGCCAATGCTAATATGAAGTAGAAACTTATGCAAGCAGTCAGATATAAGAAAAGTATTACTTAAAAAGAGAAAAGTATAAAGATGATTGCAGATCTTTGAGCAAAAACTTTCTGAGCCAAAAAGGATGGTCATTAATCTTCAGTCTTCTTTTTTTTGAGACAGAGCCTCAAGCTTTCACCCTGGATAGAGTGCTGTGGCATCACAGCTCACAGCAACCTCCAATTCATGGGCTCAAGCGAGTCTCTTGCCTCCACCTCCCAAGTAGCTGGGACTACAGGCACCCACCACAACGCCTGGCCATTTTTAGGTTGTAGCCATCATTGTTGTTTGGCGGGCCCAGGGTGGATTCGAACCCGCTAGCTTAGGTGTACGTGGCTGGCGCCTTAGCCTGCTGAGCCACAGGCGCCGAGCCTCTTCAGTCTTCTTAAACAAAACAATTTCCAGCCTATGATCCTACCTCCTGCTAAACTGAGGCTCATTTGTGATAGGAGAAATCAAATACTTCACTGACATGGATATGCTGAGGAAATCTGCCATGACTAGATCCAGCTCTACAGGAACTACTCAGACCCATTCTTCATAACAATCAACAGGAGAGTATACCACCAAAGTAAACCTACCCTGAAATTAAAGAACAAAGCCTAGCTTCCACAATGGTAAGAGGCATAAAATTAAGCTCTGGATTTCTGAAAAACAAGATGACCAAATCTCTGTCACATTTATCAATTCTCTCAATTAATGTAAATCGTTTGAACTCTCCTTTGAGAAGAGGCATAGGCTGGCTCAGCACTTGTAGGTCAGTGGTTACGGCGCCAGCCACATACACAGGGGCTGGTGGGTTCAAACCTGGCCCAGGCCTGCTAAACAACAACGACAAGAACAACAACAACAACAACAACAAAAATAGCCTGGCATTGTGGCATACATCTGCAGTCTCAGATACTTGGGAGGCTGAGGCAGGATAATCGCTTAAGCCCAAGAGTTTGGGGTTGCTGTGAGCTGTGACACCACAGCACTCTACTGAGGATGACACAGTGAGACTCTGTCTCAAAAAACAAAACAAATAAATAAAGAGGCATAGGCTGGCCTACTGTGTACAAAAACTCAGGCCAGATAACTGTTGCTTACAAGAAATGCACCTTACCTCAAAGGATAAAAACAAGACTCAGGGTGAAGGGAGGGGCAACGGTATTCCAGGCAAATGGAAAGCAGAAAAAAGCTGGGGTTGCAATCTGGTATGCAGATACGGTTGGGTTCAACCCAACAGAAATAATGAAAGACAAAGATGGACACTACATACTGGTCAAAGGAAGAATACAATAAGAAGAGATTTCAACAATTAACATCTATACACCCTATCTGAATGCTCCTCTCTATATAAAACAAACCCTAACTGATATGAACAATAGGATATCTCCCCTCACTATAATAGGAGTAGATTCTAACACCCCAAGGTGGTACTGGACAGATCCTCCAAGCAGAAACTAAACAAAGAAATAATGGACTTAAACAAGACCCTGGAATAAATGGACATAACAGACATTTATATAACCCTTTATCCTAACAAAACCCAATACACATTCTTGTCATCAGCCCATGGATTATTTTCCAAAATTGATCATATCTTAGGTCACAAGGCTAATCTCAACAAATTCAAAAGAATAGAAATTATCCCCTGTATCTTCTCAGACCATCATGGAATAAAAGTTGAACTCAACAGCAACAGAAATCTTCATACTCAAATAAAATCATGGAAACTAAATAACCTTATGCTGAATGACATCTGCATCATAGACAAGATCAAGAAAGCATTAGATATCTGGAACAAAATGATAGTGAAGCCACAAACTACGAAAACCTGTGGGATTGACTCGGCGCCTGTGACTCAAGCGGCTAAGACGCCAGCCACGTACACCTGAACTGGCGGGTTTGAATCCAGCCCGGGCCCGCCAAACGAACAATGACAGTTGCAACCAAAAAATAGCCAGGCGTTGTGGCGGGCACCTGTAGTCCCAGCTACTTGGAAGGCAGAGGCAGGAGATTCGCTTGAGCCCATGAATTGGAGGTTGCTGTGAGTTGTGATGCCATAGCACTCTACCCAGGGTGACAGCTTGAGGCTCTGTCTCAGGAAAAAAAAAAAAGGTCATGCAAAACCTGTGGGATAGGCTCAGCACCCATAGTTCAGTGGTTAGGGCACTGACCACATACACCATGGCTGGTGGGTTCGAACCAGGCCTGGGCCTGCTAAACAACAATGACAACTACAATGAAAAAATAGCTGGGCATTGTAGCAGATGCCTATAGTCCTGGCTCTTGGGAGGCTGAGACAACAGAATCACTTAAGCCCAAGAGTTTAAGGTTGCTGTGAGCTGTGATGCCACAGCACTCTACCAAGGGTGACATAGTGAGACTGTGCCTCAAAGAAAAAAAAAAAAAGCCTGTGGGGTCTTGCAAAGGCAGTCCTTAGAGGGAAATTTATAGCATTTTATGCCTTCATCAACAAAATAGAATGACAGCGAAATGAGCAACCTAATGGGCCATCTCAAGCAACTGGAAAAGAAAGAACTATCTAATCCCGAAGCCAGCAGAAGAAAAGAAATAACCAAAATTAGAGCAGAACTAAATGAAATTGAAAACCAAATAATTATTCAGAAGATCAGTGAAACTAAAAGTTGGTTCTTTCCACTTTGAGATATCATCTAACTCTAGTAAGATTAGTCCACATAACTAAATCCCAAAACTATAGATGTTGGCGTGGATGAGGAGAAAGGGAACACTTTTGCACTGCTGGTAGGGATGCAAACTAATATGTTCCTTTTAAAAAAAAGTTTAGAGATCACTTAGGGATCTAAAAATAGACCTGCCATTTGATCCTGCAATTTCTCTACTATGTCTATATCCAGAAGAACAAAAATCACTTTTTTTTTTTTTTTTAAGAGACAAGAGTCTCACTTTATCGCCCTCAGTAGAGTGCCGTAGCATCACACAGCTTGCTCACAGCAACCTCCAACTCCTGGGCCTAGGCGATTCTCCTGCCTCAGCCTCCCAAGTAGCTGGGACCACAGGCGCCCACCACAATGCCTGGCCACTTTTCTGTTTTGCAGTTCAGCTGGGGCCAGGCCTGAATCTGCCACCCTTAGTATATGGGGCCAGCGCCCTACTCGCTGAGCCACAGGCGCTGCCCCCAAAATCACTTTATAACAAAGATATTTGCACCAGAACGTTTATTGCAGCCCAATTCATAATTGCTAAGTCATGGAAGAAGTCCAAGTGCCCATCAACCCACAAATGGATTAATAAATTGTGTATGTACAATATTATACAGGAAATATTATGCAACCTTAAAAAAGATGGAGACTTTATCTCTTTTATGTTTAAATGGATGGAGCTGGAACATACTGTTCTTAGTAAAGTATCTCAAGAATGGAAGGAAAAGTATCCAATGTACTCAGCTCTACTATGAAACAATAAATAATTCACCACACTTCCATATGAAAGCTATAACCCAACTATAGTCCAAGATGAAGGGGGAAGAGGGGAAAAGAAGAGGGGGAGGGGAGGAGAGAGGGGAGGATAGGTGGAGGGAGGGTAATTGGTCAGACCACACCTATGGTGCATTTTACAAGGGTATGTGTCAAATCTTCTAAGTGTAGAGTATAAATGTCTTAACACAATAATTAAGAGAGTGCGGAGAAAGCTATATTAACCAGTTTGTTGTAAGTATTTCAAATTATATATAAAACCAGCACACTGTGCCCCACAAATACACTAATGTACACAGCTACAATTTAATAATAAAATAAAGTTGCTTCTTTGAAAGGATTATTAAAATTGATAAACCCTTGGATAGATTAGCCAGAAACAGAAAAACAAGATTTCTAACAATAACGATCAGAAATGATAAAGGGGAAATAATAACTGATGCCACAGAAATAAAAAAGATTCTCAACAATTACTACAAAAAACTCTATTCCCAAAAATATGAAAATGTAGGAGATCGACCAATATCTGGAAGCACAATACCTTCCAAAACTCAGCCAGAAAGATTTAGAAATCTTGAATAGACCAATATCAAGTACTGAAATATTATCAATTATACAAAATCTCCCCCAAAAGTAAATCCCTAGACCAAATAGTTTCACAACAGAATGCTATCAAACCTTCAAAGAGGCACAAACTTTTCCAAAATGTAGAGAAAGAAGGAATTCTCCCCAATATATTCTATGACTCAAATGTCATTGTGATCCCCAAACCAGGAAAGGACCCCACAAAAAAGGAAAACTATAGACCAGTATCATTAATATCAATGCAAAAATATTCAACAAGATATTAGCAAACAGAATACAACAACATATAAACAAGGTTATATACACCTTGATCAAGTGGGCTTTATCCCAGAGACACAAAATTGGTTCAACATATGCAAATCTATAAATATAATACACCACATAAATAGAATAAAAACAAAGACTACATGATTCTTTCAAATTATGCAGAAAAGGCTTTTGACAATATCCAGCATCCTTTCATAATAAAAACACTCAAGAAAATAGGCTCCAAGGAACATTCCTTAAGCTAATAGAGGCTATCTACAGCAAATCCACAGCCAATATCATATTGAATGGAGTAAAACTCAAAGCTTTTCCACTAAAAACTGGAACCAGACAAAGATGCCCACTGTCTCTGCTATTTAACATAGTGTTAGAAGATCCAGCCATTGCAATCAGGCAAGAGAAGGAGATCAAAGGAATCCACATGGGAACAGATGAGGTCAAACTCTCCCTCTTCACAGATGACATGATCTTATCCCTGGAAAACCCCAAGGACACAACTACAAAGCTCTTAGAAGTGATCAAGGAGGCTCGGCACCTGTGGCTCAATGGGATAAGGCGCCAGCCACATACACCTGAGCTGGCAGGTTCGAATCCAGCCCGGGCCTGCCAAACAACAATGACGGCTGCAACCAAAAAATGGCTGGGCATTGTGGCGGGCGCCTGTAGTCTCAGCTACTTGGGAGGCAGAGGCAAGAGACTCGCTTGAGCCCAGAAGTTGGAGGTTGCTGTGAGCTGTGATGCCACAGTACTCTATCCAGGGTGAAAGCTTGAGGCTCTGTCTCAAAAAAAAAAAAAAAGAAGTGATCAAGGAATACAGCAGCATCTCAGGATACAAAATCAATACTCAAAAATCAGACTCTGTGCCTGTAGCACAGCGGCTAGGAAGCCAGTCACATACACTGGAGCTGGCGGGTTCGAATCCAGCCTGGGCCTGCCACCCAACAATGACAACTACAACCAAAAATAGCCTGGCATTTTGGTGAGCACCTGTAGTCCCAGATACTTGGGAGGCTGAGGCAAGAGAATCACGTAAGCCCAAGAGTTTGAGGTTGCTATAAGCTGTGATGCCCTGGCACTCTACCCAGGGCGACAGCTTGAGACACTGTCTCAAAAAAAAAAAAAAAATCCAAAGATCAGAAGCCTTCATATATGCCAACAATCATCAAGCTGAAAATAAAATCAAAGACTCTATTCCTGTTTTTTTTTTCTTTTCTGTACCAGAATGTTTATTGCAGCCCAATTCATAATTGCTAAGTCATGGAAGAAGCCCAAGTGCCCATCAACCCACGAATGGATTAACAAACTGTGGTACATGTATACCATGGAATACTATGCAGCCTTAAAGAAAGATGGAGACTTTACCTCTTTCATGTTTACATGGATGGAGCTGGAACATATTCTTCTTAGCAAAGTATCTCAAAAATGGAAGAAAAAGGGCTCAGCACCTGTGGCTCAAAATGAGCTAAGGCACCAGCCACGTACACCTGAGCTGACAGGTTTGAATCCAGCCAAGCCTGCCAAATAACAATGACGGCTGCAACCAAAAAATGGCCAGCGTTATAGCGGGTGCCTATAGTCCCAGGTACTTGGGAGGTGGAGGCAAGAAACCCACTCGAGCCCAGGAATTGGAGGTTGCTGTGAGCTGTGATGCCACAACACTCTATCCAGGGTGATAGCTTGAGGCTCTGTCTCAAAAAAAAAGAATGGAAGAAAAAGTATCCAATGTACTTAGCCCTACTATGAAGCTAATTTAAAGTTTTCATATGAAGGCTATAACCCAACTATAGCATAAGAATATGGGAAGGATGGGTTGGGGGGAGGTTAGGGTGGAGGGAGTGTAATTGGTGGGGCCACACCTATGGTGCATCTTAGAAGGGAACAGACGAAATTTACTAAAGGCAGAATACAAATGTCTTCATACAATAACTAAGAAAATGCCATGAAGGGTGTTTTAAACAGTTTGATGAAAACATTTCAGATTGTATATGAAACCAGCACACTGTACTCCTTGATTGCACTAATGTTTGCAGTTATGATTTAATAAAAAATAAATAAATAAATAAAAAATAGGCTCAGTGCCTGTGGCTCAACAGGCTAAGGCGCCAGCCATGTACACCTGAGCTGGCGGGTTCCAATCCAGCCCGGGCCTGCCAAACAACAATGATGGCTGCAACCAAAAAATGACCAGGCATTGTGGCGGGCACCTGTGGTCCCAGCTACTTGGGAGGCGGAGGCAGGAGACTCACTTGAGCCCAGGAATTGGAGGTTGCTGTGAGCTGTGATGCCACAGCACTCTACCAGGGTGACAGCTTGAGGCTGTGTCTCAAAATAAATAAATTAATAAATAATAAAATAAAATATAAAAGAAATATTTTATCTAAGAATCACAGGCTCTTTGAAGATAACTCTATTCTTCTGTGTTCTTGTGCATGCCATTGGCATTGTGGTTTTACTTTAGATGTGGTTGTGACAGTCTGCAGAATGCTCCTATTTTCTTTGGGGATTAGTTCCTTTTCCATTCTATGAGGCCCCAGGGGTACAGACAATCATAATATTCCATGCCTTTAGGTATAAGAGAAGGTAACAACTAGGTCCCAGCTGAAACTGGTAATCTATCCTAGTGACATTAGCAATTTTTATGAGCAAGGACATGTGACTCAAGCACAGTCAACCCGAATTCAATCAGAGTCAACGACTAACTGATATTTGGCTCAAGACTGTTCACCTGTCCACAAGGCTGACTCTTCATAGTACCCAGCATTACGTAGATTAAGAAATACTGGCTGTTGTAATATATACACCCCAAAATTTTAGTGCCTTAATACAAAAAAGTTATTTCCTGCATATGTAGGAGGTAAGGGGGATGCTTTTGAATGGCAGGCCCTCTTCTACATCAACATTCAGGTACCTAAGCTCCTTCTGTCTTGTACCTTCATCATTTCCTAAGTCTAAAAGTCTTCAGTATGATCCTCTACATGTGTCCAGCACACAGGGAAGAAGAAAGTGTGTGAATTATTGAGTGTGGGAGGTAATTGTGGGCCAGACCTAGGAGTGACACTCACCACTTCATTCCACATTCCACTGTCTAGAACATAGTCACTTGGCTACATCATACTGCAAAGGAGGCTGGACTAGTAGGCCTGGATATGTGCCAGCAGTAAAAAGGAGAAAGGTATTTATTTGCTTAAAGTGTTCTATGCCACATACATAGTGATCAGTCCAAGATATGGACATGAGATCCAAGACAGCCAATCAGTGCTCTTCCCAGGGATTTACCTATGCTGTAAAGGAGTGTAAAAAGTCCTAAGGTCATTAGCTAATGTAGGCACAAAACTGTCCAATACCATTCTCTTCTACCCCATACACAGATTAAAAGAAAGAGCCCAATACATAAGAAGAACTTGGGCAAAGGTACAAAAAGTGAGTCCAGACCACTTTGTTTTGAGTCCTGCTTCAGTCATGTTGCTGATTAGGCCCCAACTCACTCTTGCTAGTCACCTGAACCAATAAGTTCCCCCTTCTCTCAAGCAAGTTTGAGTTGAGTCCTGACATAGATATCCTTGGTCAAATGCTTAATTTCTTTCCTGATATAGCTTACCATTAAGTCCTAGAAATTCTTCTACATCACTGATAGAGTGGAAAGAGAGAAGGAAGGCAGATTTCTTTCAATATAAGACAAGTAAGTCTTTATCATTCTCTCTTTTTGTATGTTTCTTTATAATTTCAAAACATTCATTTGCCATATCTCAATAGGTAAGTAAAAATAGGAAGTTAAAACATAAGAGGCTCAGTTTTAAAAAATCAGATTCTAGTACTGCAAAAGACTGAAGCAGAAGGATTGCTTGAACTCAAAAGAACAAGACCACCTTGAGCAAGAGCAAGAGCTCATCCCTACTAAAAATAGAGAAATTCACTGGGCATTATAACAGCTACTTGGGAAGCTAAGACAGTAGGATTGCTTGAACCCAGTGGAGGTTGCTGTGAGCTAGGATGACACGACAGCACTCTAGCCTGGGGCAATGGACTGAGATTCTGTCTCAAAAGAAAAAAAACTAAAGAAAATAATAAATAAATAAATAAATCATTGGGTGGCTTCTATAGCTTAAGCAGCTAAGGTGCCAGCCATATACACCAGAGTTGGCAGGTTCAAATCTGGCCCGGGGCCTGCCAAACAATGACAACTACAACCAAAAAGTAGCTGGGTGTTGTGATGGGCACCTGTAGTCCCAGCTACTTGGGAGGCTGAGGCAAGAGAATCACTTCCGCCCAGGAGTTGGAGGTTGCTGTGAGCTGTGACAGCACAGCACTCTACCCAGGGTGATAGCTTAAGGCTCTGTCTCAAAAAAAAAATCATCATCTAGTGTGTCACTGAGTCTTATAAAAGTTCTACTTTTGATTCTGGTGACCCACCCACCTTCCCAGCTGCATCCGCTCCCAGTCCTAGAGATATCCTTCTCTGAGAATTGCCTTTAGCCTGTGGGATTTGCCTTACCTGGAATGGCCTGTGAAGCTGTCCCTTCCCCTAAAGAAAGGCTCCAGTCAGTAGTTATTAAGGTGGTTAAAAAAAAAAAGCAGTGCCCTTGCTGTAAAGGAAAACAACTCTGATGACAACTCTGTTCATCCTCCAGAGCTCTTCGTAGGATCAGGCTAAGGCAGGTTTTAGCTGAAAGTGATCCTATTTAGCTTCTTTCCTGGGGCTACCCTGAGAGTTCTTCCAGAGAACATCACAGATTCTACTTCTATGGAGCACTATCTAAAGCATCATTGTCACTCCCTTCATATCTCATATTCATCTCTTCCTTTCTTTTTTTATGGATATCGTTCTCAGCATTCTACCTCTCAAGATGCTCAACTCTAGTCTTGCTAGTATGGAATGTTCAGTTTCAGCGGATGACACCCCTAAAAAAGTGTTTTTGCATAACTTGGATCTGTTTAAAGGCTTCTATATTGTCCTCCTGAATACTCAATCGCCTCCCCCACCTGCCCCAGGTTTCTCAAGCATTCTGTTTGGTCCTTATAGCATTCTGCTTTTATTGCAGTTGGGTATTTGCATGCCTGTCTTACTTGAGGACAGAGTTTGGTTCTTTCATCCCTGTGTCTAAAGCATTTTCCACAATTTTCTCTAAGGATGCACACCAATAAAACACACTGTGACGATGCCTTAGCTACAGTCTTAGGGCCCTTTAAATTTTCCCAGCTTAGAGCAAGGCTGGCACAAGATCCTCAAGCAAAAAAGGAGCATCAGAAAGATTAATTTATCCCAAGTAGCCACGGAGATTGTGAGAGCAAAGGAGGCTGGGGAAGGATAAGCTACTCCTGAACTCCCCATCCGCTCATACTATCATCTTGGGGGTTAGGATTTCAAAATAAGAATTTTAAGAGGACATGAACATTCAGTCCATTGTGGCCTGTCCTAAGACTGTTTTATTTCTATTATTATTATTATTATCATTATCATTATTATTTTAGAGACAGAGTCTCACTCTGTCACCCTCAGTACAGTGCCATGGCATCACAGCTCACAGCAACCTCAAACTCTTGGGCTTAAGTGATTCTCTTGCCTCAGTTTCCCAAGTAGCTGGGACTACAGGTGTCCATCACAACACCCAGCTATTTTTTTTTGTCGTTGTTGTTGTCATTGTCATTGTTGTTTGTCAGGCCTGGGCTGGATTCAAACTGGAGCCCTAGCTGCTGAGCTACATGTACCAAGCCTGCTTTGAATGTCTTTCAAAAATAATTTAATTAATGATCTTTAAAAATTTTCACAGCACACTTAATATCCTCTCAGATCATGATTGAAAATTGCTGATCTAGGCTTGGCACCTGTGGCTCAACGGGCTAAAGCGCCAGCCACGTACACCTGAGCTCACGGGTTCAAATCCAACCCGGACCCGCCAAACAACAATGGTGGCTGCAACCAAAAAATGGCTGGGCGTTGTGGCGGACACCTGTAGTCCCAGCTACTTGGGAGGCAGAGGCAGAAGACTCGCTTGAGCCCAGGAATTGGAGGTTGCTGTGAGCTGTGATGTCACAGCACTCTACCCAGGGTGACAGCTTGAGGCTCTGTCTCAAAAACAAACAAACAAACAAACGAAAATTGCTGATCTAGGCTGGTCTGAGTGGTTCACCTTTCATCAAGTCATTGCTTTAGGCACTGATATGTGATATCATTCTGACCAGTGAGACATGAAGGGAAGGTGCCCTCTGAGTGCTTTAATAATGGGATGATAGAAATGTTTCAAAAATTGTCACCTACGTGTGAAGCCTGGAATTGCAGCAGCCATCTTGGTACCATGAGGTATGCAACACCAACACGCTGAAGATGACAGGACAGAAACCAGAAAGCCTTTTGCTCTTTGGAGGATACTAATGACCACTGGGAACCAAACCTGGAATCACATTTCCTTAGACTTCTTGTACAGTAAGTAACAAAGTCATCATTAAAGAAACTTCTGTTCAATATTCTATTATTGATAGCAGAGAAGGCATAAAATTGATGTAGTGCTCAATAACTATGAGATCATAACTACTTTTTTTTTTTTGCAGTTTTTTGCTGGGGCTGGGTTTGAACCCACCACCTCTGGCATATGGGGCTGGTGCCCTACCCCTTTGAACCACAGGCACTGCCCCTATTTTTTTTCTGTGTTACTTTCTCATTTTACCTCTCTGTTCCTAAGTTTTCTCATTTATCATATGAGGGTTAAAAAGACATTTGCTTTTCAGAGCTCACTGGGATAGATGAGTTAATGTGTACAGAGTGTTCAGTTTCTAGGCTAGTACAATGAAGTAATCAATGAAGTGTAGCCCTTCCTCCTTCTCTTCTTCTTCTACTTCCTTCTAAAATGATTTTATTATTATATTATCACTATTAAGAACAATGTAGATTGTATTATTTTTCCATAATCCTATCTTTGCTCTGAGGTCAGGCCATGGTTTACTATGAGTAGGATATATTATTTTGTACTCTACTATTATCTTTTCTATTATCTACTCTACTGATTTGAGGCTTGCCCATGTGTTTTGCTTTGGTCAACAGAATATGAGATATATAGTACAATATGTCTGTACTATATCTGTCCAAAGGTTTCGAATGTGCTCATATAGTTCAGCTTGCTGTCTTTATATTACTAACATTTGCCATGAGAAGAACAAGCCCCAAATAGTTTCTGTTTCTTCATCCTGGGTTCTAGAATGAGAGACAAGTAGAACATATCTAAACCCTATCTTCAGTCTGAAATGCAGATGGTCCAGTCAAGCTACAGCTGCTAGTCCAACAAGCTGCAGGAGAGGAATCTGAAAGCAAATATAAATGTTCCTGTAAGTGACTGAGGTTTGGGGACTGCTTGTTATACAGCATTATTGTCATAAAAAAACTTACTAATACATCCCATAAAAGAGAACAGACAAATAGAGTCTCAGAGATTTCCCCAAATTTGTTGCATGGTCCAAAAAGACTTGTGACATCTGAGATAGACCCTGAAACAGTGGAAGGGCTGGTTGGACCAGTGGATTTGGGGTTTTGTTGATAACCTACTAAGAAGTGAAAGGCCCAGTGGCCAGACACCTGTAATCCCAGCATTTGGGAGGCTGAGGCGAGTGAATTGCCTGAGCTCATAGGTTTGAGATCAGCCTGAGCCAGAGCGAGACCCTGTCTCTAAAAAAAAATAGTCAGATCTTGTGGTAGGCACCGGTAGTCCTAGCTACTTGGGAGGCTGAGTCACAGAGGATCACTTAAACCCAAGAGTTTGAGGTTGCTGTGAGCTAAGACACCATGGGTCTTAGCCCAATTTACCAAGGGTGACCAAGTGAGACTGTCTCAAAAAAAGAAAAATGAAAGAAGTGAAAGGCCCAGACTACTAGCCAGAACTTCTCTCCTCATCATTCAAATGACATACAGGGGCCAGGTTCATCCAACAGCAAGGTTCCTCAGGGCATCCAGTAATGGTAATTGGGACACAGTTGGCTAAGTTTTCTTGGGAGGAGGGAAATAGCTTGGACACTGACAGAGACATCTCTTGATCATGCTACATAGATTGTAATTTACTGCAAGGGAAGTAAGTCTGAGAAGCTGGAACTGAAGCCAGATGTAGATGATAGGAGGAAGTCATCTGGTGAGGAACAGGAATGGGAGACTGGAACAAGAACCAAAGGGCTTGGGGAGCATCTGTGGCTCAGTGAGTAGGGCCCCAGCCCCATATACCCAGGATGGTGGGTTCACACCTGGCCATGGCCAAACTGCAACAAAAAAAATAGCCAGGTGTTGTGGCAGGCACCTGTAGTCCCAGCCACTTGGGAGGCTGAGGCAAGAGAATCGCCTAAGCCCGGGAATGTGAGCTGTGATGTTGGGGGCAACAAAGTGACACACTGTAACTAAAAAAAAAAAAAAAAAAGGAAGAAAAAAAAATAGAACCAAAGTGTTAGATGTGGCAGCTCACACCTGGAATCCTAGCACTGTGGGAGGGCAAGGTGTGTGGATGCTTGCACTCAGGAGTTCAAGACCAGCCTAAGCAAGAGTGAGACCCTCTCTCTACTAAAAGTAGAGAAAAATTAGCCAGGCATTGTGGTAAGTGCCTGTGGTCCCAGCTGCTTGGGAGACTGAGGCTGGAGGACAGCTTGAGTCCTGGAGTTTGAGGTTTCTATTAGCTAGGCTGTCACCACAGAGGACAGGTGAGGCCTGGAGTGTGGCAAAGGAGACAGGAAAGTGTCAGTATCAAAGCCATGCCCCCCTTGTTCTAAACCATTTGAGCTGAACACAATCTGCTCTGAAGTAAGATTGAGTCAAGATATTGGGTGATGTATGGGTAACATCCCAGGTGCCACAAGGGCAATTTGACTCCTTGCTCTGGTTTCCTGGCTGGCATCCCCAGGCCTCTGGGAGTTGGCTTCAGAAGTTCTTATTCTGGTTTTCATGCAAAACTGAGCCCACTTTAAACCTGAAACCCTCTGGGTTTCCTGGCACTGCTGTCTCCCTGGTGTGGATGTCTGTAGACACGTATTACCTTTTGTCAGATTACCTATTGTCTGTCAGGTCTCCCGTGGCTTCCTTGCTGAGCCTCCCCTGGCTGATCTCTGGAGGAGCTGAGCCCCTGACTCCCACCTGCCACCAAGCTCCACCTCCCACTTGGCCCTGGCTTGCCTGGGAGCATCCACCATGTTCTGCCTGGTCTCAGCTCCTGGATGCTCCTCCCTGACCTTTCCATGCTCCACTGCCCAGAAGCCCGCAAATATGTAGGCTTGAAAATGCCTGTAGCCTCCTTGAGTGACCTTCTCTACCTAACTTTCTGATCCCTGAAATTATACTTTTATAAAAGTGATCCTTTAGCTCACATTAAAATATAAATTCCCCATGAGAGAGACCCTATTAAGCCTTGCAGGGAATTGCTAATTTACATCTTAATGTGAATGAGGTTATTGGATTTTTTTTTCCCCTTAAAGCAATCTTTCTTGGGGGAAGGAGAAGGTAGAGAAAGCATGATCATCAGTTAATGATGTAAGAGGGTCAGGTGACTATAGAGACAGAAAAAGGAAACAAGAGGAGAAAGTTTTGTTCACTTTTTTTTGTTTTGTTTTTTGGGTTTTTTTTTTTTTTTTTTTTTTTGAGACAGAGCCTCAAGCTGTCACCCTGGATAGAGTGCTGTGGCATCACAGCTCACAGCAACCTCCAATTCCTGGGTTCAAGCGAGTCTCCTGCTTCCACCTCCCAAGTAGCTGGGACTACAGGCACCCGCCACAACGCCCAGCCATTTTTTTTTGGTTGCAGCCATCATTGTTGTTTGGTGGGCCCGGGCTGGACTCGAACCCGCCAGCTCAGGTGTACGTGGCTGGCGCCTTAGTCCGTTGACCCACAGGCGCTGAGCCATTTTTCACGGTTTTGTGTGAGGCATTTAGCATAGATACTGGTTCCAGGTGCTTCCATTGACCTTAATAGGTAAAGTTTTTTGTTTTGTTTTGGATTTAACTCTTACCACATTATTTCTGTGATGGACTGATAGAAAGCATCTTGAAGGCAAAAGGATTCACAGTAAACCGGGATGGATGCATCCTTAAGATGAAAATGGGCGTATGGGAGACACTGGCATATGGGATGATGTATGTAAATGAATCACAAAGCTGGGCATTGTGTAGGCTGTAGCTGAAGCAACCCAAGAAAGCGTATTTCTTTGGGAGGCTGATCTCTCTGCTGTGCTAGAGAGATTATTTGATCCTCCCATTTTAGGAGCTGGTCCTCAGTGTGCATTTTCAGAAACTCAGTTTTGCTGGTGCATACAATAGATCAGCCTCAAAGGATTGACGCATAGCTCTCCAACTCCACAAGACTATGATGAGAGACAAACCTTTCTAGCATTCATGATATTTTATATGCTGTCAGGATAAGTGGGAAGCTGAAGCAGTAGCAAATGGTTGCCTGGTGGAAATGAGCAGTGTGGAAAAGCTTATCCTCAAAGAAGAGCTCTTAGGTGCCAAGAACCATGCCAAGCATTTCATTTCTCACTTAAATCTCAAAACAACCCACAAACAGGATGCTTTCATCAGATCCCTGTTACAGATGAGTAAATGAGGGTCCTAGTTTTATTATATTTTTACCCCAGATTATCAACCTAAAAAGAACCTGAGCTAATTCAAACCCAGGTAAATGAATCAATAAAACCAAACCACATAGTCCTGGGCTACATGGAAAACCGGAGATGGATCTTGACATGGGACAACGGGCAAGATGTGCAAGTGGGTAAAGAGAAGAGACAACAGACCAGGAACGTGTCCAAGGGGAGTTAATGCAAATGGTCTTCAAGTCTGGACCGCAGGGCGGGGTTGACGATATAAAAATTGATGGGTTAAGAAATACTCCAATAATACTCTGTCCCACTTTACATACTAGAAAAACATAGAGAAAGTGAATAATCTGTAGTCTTAAACTTGGCAAATTTGAGATTTTTTGCCATTATTGTAATTTATTTTTAACATTTGAAAATAAACTTCATTTAAAAATTACAAAAGTAAGTTCCAGTGGGGTGGCTCATGCTGATAATCCTAGCACTCTGGGAGGCCGAGGCAGGTGGATTGCTTGAGCTCAGGAGTTTGAGACTAGCAAAAGCGAGACTCTATCTGTACTAAAAATAAAAAAAAAACTGAGGCAAAAGGATCACTTAAGCCTGAGCTGGAGGTTGCTGTGAGCTAAAATGCCATGACACTTTACCTAGGATGACAGCTTGAGACTCTGTCTCAAAAAAAAAAAATTATAAAAATATAATTGATGAATATAGATGCAAAAATTCTCAACAAAATCCTAGCCAATAGATTACAGCTTATCATTAAAAAAGTCATACATCATGATCAAGTAGGTTTCATCCCAGGGATGCAAGGCTGGTTTAACATACGCAAGTCCATAAACGTT
>CAUYON010020346.1:0-40815 GCA_963573935.1 Arctocebus calabarensis
AGAGAGGGAAGGAGTAAGGGGGGGGTCTTGGGGTCTTGGTGTGTGCCACACCTTTTGGGGGCAAAACACGATTGTAAGAGGGACTTTTCCTAACAAATGCAACCAGTGTAACATGGTTTCTTGTACCCTCAATGAATCCCCAACAATAAAAAAAAAAAAGTTAAAAAAAGAAAAAAAGAAATGTTTCAATTAGTGGGCTAAATAGAAAGACGTTGCTTTCAGGAATATTTGCTCTCAGGAATATTTGCAACTTAATAGATTTCTCATGGTTGTAGCAGAAGGATTAATAGTGATACTAACAGTGGTAACAGCAGTAAAACTATAGGTCATTTTTTTTGAACTTACATATCAGGAATAGTTCTATCAATCCTCCCAAGTACAACACTATAAGTGCGTATATTATTATGCCCATTTTTAAAAATTAAATCATAGCTGTGTATATCAGTGCAATCAAGGGGCACAATGTGCTGGTTTCATATACAATCTGAAATATTTTCATCAAACTGTTTAACATAGTCTTCATGGCATTTTCTTTGTTATTGTATAAAGACATTTGTATTCTGCATTTAGTAAGTTTCACCTGTACCCTTCTAACATGCACCGTAGGTGTAATCCCACCAATTACCCTCCCTCCACCCCAACCTCCCCCCTCCCCTCCCCTCCCTTGTCCCTTTCCCCATATTTTTGTGTTATAATTGGGTTATAGCCTTCATATGAAAGCTATAAATTAGCTTCATAGTAGAGGTGAGGACATTGGATACTTTTTCTTCCATTCTTGAGATACTTTGCTGTGAAGAATATGTTCCAGCTCCATCCATGTAAATATGAAAGAGGTAAAGCTTTAAAGAAAGATGGAGACTTGAACCTCTTTCATATTATTATACCTATTTTATATGTGGCACAGAAAAGTTACTGGCCTTATTCAAGGTCATACAGCCAGAAAGCCTTGGAGCGGGCACTCCAGCGAGCCAGTGTGGCTTCTGGTGCTGCACCTTTAATCTTTAATTACTGTACTGTTTGATGATAATTGTGGTATGATTCATCATTCATACAAAAGTAATAAGTCTTCGGCATAATTATAGGAATAAGATTATAGCTGTTAGATTTATTTTTTATTTAGTTTTAAGAGGTGAAAGTAATTAGCCTGTTTTTAAATATGTAATCTCTACCCTTTAGCGTGTTTTGATAACTCCAGCCAAAATGAATTATGAAGGAAAGCTGAAGTGAACTATTACCATTTCTTCTTTTTTATCTAGGCATGACAGTTGTTAGTCATTTTTATAATTCATGATGTTATTTTGAAAAGTATAGTTAATTTAAAATTTACTATTATTCTGAAGTTGTCATTTTTGCTCAATATACTCCCAATATTGACTTCTTTGGGTTACACTAAAAACTTTTAAGTGTTGGGCTTCATGACCAATTATGTCAACACTTTCTACTTTATTTCATGTTTATGCCACTATATTATAGACATGTGATCATTATATGTTTTATACATTCAAATATTTTAGCCTCATTTATAAATCCTATTTTCAGTTCCATCATGTATGATTGCTAGGGCTGGGGCCAACCTCTCTAGATTCTTCAGTGATCATTCAGATCTTGTTTGATAAAGTTGCAAACTATGTGTAAAGGCCAATGTTTTTATGCCAAAAACAGGAAGGAAGGACCAATTAGTAAATGGATAAATTATTCATTTGTTTATAATTGAATTCCATAATCTAATTTTGCTTAAAGAAAGCTTATGTCTTAATTGTGAGTTTAGTGTATTAAAGTGATGGTTGACCTTTGACTCTTCCTATGTACTATGAGATATGAGATTCTAACATATTTGAAACCTATGAATAGCTTCATTTATTGTTCACCATAATGGCCAATAATCAAGGCATAACCTCTTAATATGCAATTCACTTTCAAAATTGGAACACATGCAGAAGAATAACTTTTAATTTTCTAATTGTTCTCCTCTCCTATAGATAATGATAATTTTTTTTGTTAGCTATGATTTAAAAGCACAGTATTCATTATATCCTTATTTCTGTATATGTTAATGTGATCTTTTTACCTTTCTCAAATGATGAAACATTTTTTGAAGATAATATTAATAGTTATTCTCATTAAAAATGACTTAAACCTAGAGAAAATAGTCTGGATTTTGTAGCTGAGCAAATCTTTATGAGACTGCTGATTTTTCAAAACATTTAGTATTTTATAATAATTAAAGAATTTCTGCTTTAGTTTAGTCACATTTCTTAGCATGTCTTTCCACTTGAGTACATTTCATATTTTAAAGCTAAAAAGGCCATACAGTTCTGCCATTTATAATATTAGTTATTGAATGGGTCAAAATTTGAATTGTATGTATATGTTGGAAACTAAGCATATATGGCAAAATTCTTAGGTCATTTTTGAAGTTCAAGATAATTTTCAGGGTGGTAAAGTGAACATAAACTTTAAACAAAACATCAGTTTTATTCTATACAGTTATAGAAAAAATAATTAAGGATTACATGTTTTCAAAATTGAAAACATAAAAGGAAAGCAAAAAATTTTTGCTTTGCTGGTGATATGTTGACATTGTTACAATCCTACAAAGTTTGTTATATGCTTATGTTTTTCCTTTCTTGTTTCTTCTTTCCTTTTTATATATATAACAGACATTGTTACATTCCAACACATAATAGGCAGTTAAGTATTAGAATCAATGTTTAGTTTTTTGTCTTTTGTTTGTGATAGCTGGGCAAGAAATAATTTTCAGTGGTACAAAATTAGAGTTAGTGTTACAAAGTAAAATCAAGCCAGAGAGAGTGTAAATGTGTTTTAGGCAGACAAGTCTTATATAAAAACATTTAAATGGATGAAAAGGGCCAAGTTTAGGTTTCAAGTTCATGAAAAAACTCATTGTGATTTCATGGGCATTTGTGACTCCTGGAATAATTATTTAAGCATATAACATATGTAGTTTGGCTTCTTATTAAAGAGTAAAAAATTCACTGTTCTTTAGCAGAGAGTTGAATAGAATGAATGAATTTGGCATTTTAATGGAAACAACATTGCTAGCACCTATGAAGTTTCCCATTTTATGTTTGCTGGCTTGGCCTCAACTTATTTTTTTGTTTTTGCTTTTGTTTGTTTGTTTTGTTTTTTGCTAGCACCTCCATGAATCAAGCCTTTCCATATACTGAGGTTATTCCACATATCCTATTTGTTGTAGATCCAAGGTGTATGTAGATGTAGGTGGGGAAAAGGCAGTGGAGGATAACAGAAAAGCAGAATGGGATGTGTGCTCTGTGGGGAGGAATAACTGCTATTACAATCAGAAGTCTTAGGTTGATGTTCATGCTGTGCTCTTCTGAGCAATTCATTAGCCCTCTCCAATCCTACGTTAGATCTCGTTTGACATGTGATTTTCCTGTGTCCAACATGGTCCTTTCTGTTGCATTCATTCACTGGAGCCTATCTGATGCATTCCCTCATGTGGTATGGAGTCTAGCCAACAGGTAGCACAGGTGGTGCTTTCTCTTCTTGTTGGCAGGCTGTGTGATTTGATGTGAACAGGTGATGGTGCATTGTGTTCACATGGCTGTGCTTGTGGGACAATGATGGGGAGAAGGCATGTAAGTGAGGATGACTTTGCAGCAAGGATTTTTGAGCACAGTGAGATTGAGGAGAGTTTGCTGATGAAAGTGAACATGAAGAAACACTTCCTGTATGCAGTGATATTAGTTCCAGTGAATCTGAAGCTAGTGATGAAGAAAGTGATGCTAATATGCAATTTGTAACAAGTAGCTGGAAGGTTTATCGTGATGGTGATGATAATCTTATAAAGTCCCTGTACTCAGCTACACAACAGGGATTCATTCTTCCTCAACGTGTTTGGTCAAAAACTGAACTTGAATATTTCCAGACCTTTTTCTTAGATAATCTTACTGATGAAATCTTGACTGTGACAAATATGTATACATTGGAAAAAATACACAGGGTGGTGCAGTGCCTGTGGCTCAATGGAGTAGGGTACCGGCTCCATATGCCGGCGGTGGTGGGTTCAAACCCAACCCTGGCCAAAAAACTGCAAAAAAAAAAAAAAAAAAATACACAGAGTGGCCTCACTAACTAATACTCGGGGTGGCACTCGAGGAAGGATGTTTTGTTGGAAGAAATGAAGGTACTCTTTGGTGTAATTCTGAACATGGCTCTGAACTTGAAGGTGCAATTAGTTGACTATTTTATCCAAGATTGACTAGACTTAGAACCATTCTTCAAGGATGTTTTCTCTCATTTCTGTTATTTTCAAATATTTTGGATGCTGTATTTAGTTTCTCCTGACACAGCTGAAGGGAGTGTGCATACCCAAGGGAGCAGCTGAAGACTGCTAGTGAGCCTACTCACAATAAATGCAAAGAACTTTATGCCCCAGGAGGAAAGGTGAGAGCATGGTAGGTTTCAAAGGAAGTATTCAATTCTAGTGCTACAGTCTGAAGAAGCCTACAAAGTGGGACCTACAAATTTTTTGCCTGTATGATTCAGGAAATAGTTATTTTCTCACATTCCCTATTATGACAAGACAATGAAACTGTTTTATTCCTCCTGATTTTGCCATTCAGATCTCAAAGTCATTTGGTGCAAGGCTTACGAGCACATATAGGTAAGTGGTTCAGGCTATCACATCTACACTGACAGGTTCTTCATGAGCCCTTACCTTGCTTGGGGACTGTATAAAATGAAAATACATATAACAGGAACAGTTATGGCTTCTAGAAGGGATTTTCCAAGTGATCTGACAAAGAAGAAACTCCAGGAATGTGAATTATGTGCCTAGCAAGGTGATATAAAAAGGAAGTGCCTCTCACTCCAGGCCAAGAGGTTAGTGGCCACGCTGAGCAATTCTTTGGCCCTCAAAACAGTTGATCACAGGTTATAGGAAGACACAGCCTGTTCAGTTTGAAAAACTGACAGTTATTTTAGAATACTCAAAGTTTATGAGAAGAGTGGACAGAGCTGATCAGTACTGCGGGTGTTACAGATTTATACGGAAGTCCTACAAATGGTGGAAAAAATTATTATTCTGGGGTGGCATCTGTGGCTCAAAGGAGTAGGGTGCCGGCCCCATATGCTAGAGGTGGTGGGTTCAAACCCAGCCCCGGCCAAAAACTGCAAAAAAAAAAAAATTTATTATTCTAACTGAGGGAAACCACAGTAGTTAATCCTTTACGGATCAGATAAGGAGAATGGAGGAAAAGCGCAGACACACCTTTCTTACAGGAGAAATCTCATTGCTCAGCTTGTGAACAATATTAGGAACAGAAATTCAAGAAAGAGGGAAGACCATCATCTTCTGACAATGGGAAGATGCACTTTATAATGCAAAATGAAAGACAATCAACAAAGGATTGTGCAGTTTACAACAGAAGAAATGAGAAAGGTGGAAGGAGAGAAAGCATTTTCTACTGTGAGACATGAAGAGGAAGCCTAGACCACATCCTGAAGATAACTTTCAGAAGTATCACAAAAAATTACTAGCAAAAATAAACAAAGACATTTTATTTTATGTAACCTAAAATACATAATAAAATCATCACATGAGTTCGTATCTATGCTTTTCTCTTATAAAACTGTAGGATAATTATAAGTAATCCACCAACCTCTTTCCCAAGCAAAATACATAAGAGCATGAAGGTTGCAGAAAAATTGGATTGGAAAACCCCTCTGTAGAGGTTAACTTTCCTCATGAGCCTACAGGACTGACAAAAGAGCTTGAGATACTTTCCTTTAGGGCTCTGGGTGAGAAGCATGAAACGATGTCCGAGGTGCCTTGTAAGGTGGGACATTTGCTAGTGCTGAGAGATTTGGAACTCATAATAAATATTCCAAAATATCCAATGTTTTATCTTAAACATAAACATTCATTATGAAAACGTTCTTGTGAAATCCTATGACTGTTTTGATAATTTGGTTTTCACCAAATATCAGTTATTTTCTTTCTCAGATATGAGAGTTGACCTCAGAGAAAGCAACTTGCCACTCCCCTTTAGAGTTCTGTGAGAAAATGTCAAGGTGGTCCATTCATTCATTGACTGCATTTTCTTTATATTAAATACATGTGAGAAGAAAGCAACTAAGATTAAGTTTCCTACTTATGTGTATAATTTTTCTTGCAGAAGGTAAGGCCAACTATGGGAGAGGCTAAATCCAGATTTTACAGGGGCTGAAGCTTAATGAATATGAAGAACCCTCTTTGAAGAAAAACATGCAAAATTACTGATACAAGATTAGGTATGCAAGTGAAATTTTATTTAGAATGGGAGAACTAGTAAAGGTAAATTACATCACTTTAGGGTGGCGGGAGATGGGACAAAGGGTGAGATCACATGTGTGGTACATATTTGAAGGGTCAGGAGAAGACTTCTAAATAAGGATCAAAAATGTTTTCATATAGTAAACGAGAAAATATCATGAACGGTATGTCAATCAGGTTGATAAAATATCTCAGATTGCATGTGAAGCCCCCACACTGTACCCCATGGTTGAACTAATGTACACAGCTCTGATTCAATAAAAAAAAAAAGAAAGAAAAGAAAAACAAACATATGGACAAAAGTTGGAAAAAAAATAAAAAAAAATAAATAAATTGCAATGGTGATAATTCAGTATGCAATTGTGGAAACTTTCCATACAATTCCTGTAAGTTCTCAAACTGAGATCTCAGACCTTCTGGTGAAAGGTAGAAGTGAGATTTTGGAGAGTATGCACTACTATTTCAACTTCTTTAAGAATATGAAATTATAAATATAAATGTAAAATATAAATCTCTGAACAAAATAACTAAGAAAATGCCATGAAAGCTATGTTAACCAGTTCGATAAAAATAATTCAAATTGTATATGAAACCAACACGTTGCACCCCATGATTGCCTTAAGGTACACAACTATGATTTAATAAAAAAAAAAGCTCAAGCAGGTAATGTTTTTATTTTTTATTGTTATGGGTACATAGTAGCCATATATCTATCTTTATAGGGCACATGTAATGTTTTGATATGGGCATACAATGTGAATTAATCAAATCAGGGTAATTGAGGTATCTGTCACTTCAGGGGAGAGGTGCTAACATTAGCATGTCAATGTTTTTTTTTTGTGTGTTAGCAGCATTCCAGTTCCACTCTTTTAGTCATTTAATGTATACCTTCACTTATTATTGCTAAGTAGTCACTTTATTATGCTATCAAACGCTACTCATTTTGACTATTTTTGTATCTACCAAGCATCCCCATTGTATCTCCCCTCCCCACTACCCTTTCCCGCCTCTGGTAACAGATACTCTCTCTATCCGTGAGATCAATTGTTTTTAATATACAGCTCCTACAGGCACATGAAAATATGCAAGATTTGCCCTTCTGTGCTTGGCTTATGTCACATAACACGTTATCCATTTTCATCCACGTTATTGCAAATGGCAGGATTTCATTCTTTTTGTGCTTATACCAATTATAATATTCCATTGTGCATATGTACCAAAATTTCTTTATTCACTTATTGTTTGGTGGACACTTGTTGATTTCATATCTTGGTTATTCTGAATAGTTATGTAATCAACATGACAGTACAACTATCTTTTCAACACACTGATTTCCTCTCCTTTGGATATATACCCAGCAGGGACATATGGGAGTTCTATTTTCAGTTTTTTTTGAGGAACTTCCATACTGTCCTCCATAGTGGTTGCACGAATTCATATTCCTACCAACAGTAGATAAGGGTTCCCCTTTCTCCACATCCTTCTCAGAATTATTACCTGTATTTTTGGTAAAAAACAAACAAACAAACATTTTAACCAACATGAAATGATATTCCATTGTAGTTTGATTTGCTTTTCTCAGATGACTAATGCAGTGGAGCATTTTTTCCTATACCTGTTGGCCATTTGCATGTCATTTCAGAAATTTCTATTCAGATCCTTTACCCATTTCTAATTGGATTATTTGATTTTTTTTCTACTAAGATGTTGCAGTTCCTTTCGTGTTTTTTATCAATCCTTTGGAAGATGGATAGTTTGCAAATATTTTATCTGTTTTTATGCTAGTACCATGTTGTTTTGGTGACTATAGTTCTATTGTATAATATGAAGTTAGATAATATGATTCCTCCAGTTTTGTTCTTTTTGCTCAAAATGGCTTTGGTTATTCTGGGTCTTTGTGGTTACGTATATATGGCAGAATTACTTTTCATATTTCTGTGGAGAATGTTATTGGTATTTTCATGGAGATTGCATTGACTCGATAGCTTGCTTTGGATAGTATGGACATTGTAACAATACTAATTCTTCCAATTCATGAGTATAGAATCTCTTTCCATTTTTTGTGTCTTCTTCAGTTTCTTTCATCAATGTTTTGTAGTTGTTTTTTTTTTATTGTTGGGGATTCATTGAGGGTACAAGAAACCATGTTACACTGGTTGCATTTGTTGGGAAAAGTCCCTCTTACAATCATGTTTTGCCCCCAAAAGGTGTGAGAAATGTTTTTCATTCCCTTAAGTTTTTCTCTTAATTTTATTTTATTTAGAGCTACTGTAAATGAGATTACTTTCTTGATATCTTTGTCAGATTTCCTAGTGTTGGCACATAGAAATGCTACTGATTTTTTTTTAATTTTATTATCTTTATCATTAAATCATAGTTGTGTACAATAGTGCAATCAAGGGGTACAATGTGCTGATTTCATATACAATAAATGCTACTGATTTTTGTATGTTAATTTTGTATGCTGAAACTGTACTGAATTTGTTTATCAGTTCTAATGCTTTTGGGGTGGCATCTTAATTTTCTGTAGATATAAGACCAAATCACCTCAAGAGTGAGAACAATTCAACTTCTTCTTTTACAATTTAGATGTTTTTTATTTATTTCTCTTGCCCGATTGCTCTCTAGAACTTCCAGTACTATATTGAATAACAGTAGTGAGAGCGAGTGTCTTTGTTTTGTTCCAGATCTTAGAGGCTTTCAGTTTTTCCCCATTCAGTATGATATGAGCTGTGTGTCTGTCATATACAGGTTTTGTTGTATTGAGATAAGTTCCATCTATACTCAATTTTTGAGAGTTTTTATCATGAAGTGATGTTGAGTTTTATCAAGTACATTTTCAGCATTGATTGAAATGATCATATTGTTTTTGTTTTTGTTCTGTTGACATATGTATCATATTAATTATTTACATATGTTGAATCAGTTAAGCAGTTAATTTTGATTTTCAACCTAAAATAGAATAATTGATTTTATATGCAAATGCTAACTTTTGATGTCAGTAGAATTCCACACATTTGTATTGTATTCTAGGCTAACTCCTCAGAAACTTAATTGATAGGGAATGATGATTTCCTTTGAGGGAAGTAGTTCTCATGAGACCTCCTTACTGAAGAGTGACTGAATGAAACATGGAGTTTTGATCACTTCGATTGTGGTCTAAAAATATTATTTTGGGGGGCTACTGGTATTAAAACATTTTAAGAATAAAAATTAGCATAAAATGCACCCCAGTGTTTTGGGCGAGTTCAAAAAATTACACAGAGCTAATACTGAGCTATTCCCTGCAATAGGAGATTTGATAAAGAGCCCGGCCGATTCCATTTGTATAAATGGTGTGGAATGGTTTATGGTCTCACATCACTTCAGTCATTTCAATGTGAGAGTCCAGTTCTCATAGTTGAGCCTATATGAATCTGGAATCAGGCAACTAATCATTTGTATTGCCCTAAGCTGCAACAGGGGGAACCGCAGCATAGAAACCAGATGAAACAGCTTCATTTACAATTACAAAAGCAAGGGCTTTCACAGAACAAAAATCTGGTTTTGCTACAGAGTAATTCCATTTTCTAGATGCCGTCTTCCTTATTTGGAAAATATACACAAACCCTGGGAAATCATTTCTTCTCTTTGTACATTGTTTTCAAGTTGTTTTTATAGAGAAATTCAAAATGAAAAAAAGTATGTTTAATTATTTTCAATACAATATCATTTATTTTTACTTTTAAAATAGTGTAATTTGAGGCCAAACTGTTTATTTGGGGTAAGAAAATAATTACCTAAAATAATTCTTCACAATGTTGTTGGATGCCATCACTGTTGTGTTCTTTTATATTATGAGATAAAGTCACAACAGATTCTATTATGTTAAAAGATATAATAGATGTATATAAAGTAGGGAAATGTTATGGAAAATTATTTCTGGTTATATTGTCTTTGGCATATTTGAAATAATTCAGATTTTCTCAAGAAAAATATGAACTTGTACACAGAAAACGGTGTATGCTGTATCAGTAGTCCAGACAGAAAAAAATTATAACAAAAATGGTTTTTTTTTCCTGAAGTATCGACAATTTCAGTGGTGCATGTTTTTTTAGGTCCGAGATTATAGGATGATGACATCGATAATAAATGAGAAATTACAGCAAAAGAGTTTCACCAGGCCAAAGAGTTCTTTTAGAGAGAGAATAAATAATAACATTTTTATCACTTCGCAGCCTTTTGACTAAGATCAAGTATAATTATAACATTTTATTTATTTTTTTAATTGGAAAAGTCTTTCCAGAAAGTTGACTCCATAGTCTGACTTTGACATCTGTTAACTGGTTTTGTAGAACAGTTTTTAAAGCTGGCTTCGGAGATCATTATGTAACTATATACAAGAACCAATAATGTCAGCATGCCATGACAAGTCACTGTGGTTCGATTTCAAATACTGCTAGGCAATAGCTTCCTTAATGCCTTGTGCTTTGGTCCCAACAATGTGACTGTATATTGGGGCACAAATTAGCAGATTAGTATTAATAGTTCTTGGGTTTGATTAAAAAAATTATGTCTCATTGTATATTTTCAAGTAAAACTTCCCTTTTTCCTGGAAAGTTATTAATACTTACAAACATTATCTGAGCATGATTTCATTGTAAGGTTTAGTTCTAATGATCTGTGGTTTATCATCATTTTTGCTCTATATTTCCCTGTGTCTTGAATATCAGGCTATTTTCTCCCATGAAAGAATTTATGAATAGAGATTCCAAACTGAACATGAAAAACAACTATTTAAATCAAGTAAGAATGAATAACTTTGGCATTTCAAAATTTGTTTTGAAGGGTTTTTTTTTTTGTATGAACAGTAGCATGGATTATTATTTTTCTTACCAGCATAGATGCATTGTGTTAGGATAGGAAATGATATATTTCACCCCCAAAAAGGTAGTTCCAGACATAAAACTAATTATGTCCTTTTTATGGCTCTAGTATCCTAGCTTTGTAGGAGATGTTCATCAACCTTTGCTTATGATTTGTGCTAACCAAACCCCAGGCTCACACATACAGAAAGTAGTTGATAAGTCACATTATGCAATGGAAATGTAAAATTCAATTTTATCCATGTAAAAAAACCCTCAAGCAATATTTGCTGAGTGAGAAAAATATAGACAGCATTTTTGTAATACTGCTTGGGTGTTGCATCTGAATCTCATAATATACTCTAATCTGCTACACACGTTACAAATCCACCCGTAAGAACACACTTAAGATCTCCAAAGTTAACCTCTGAAGGGAACACAAAAGCCAAATACTCCTTAGATTTTCATTTCACTACATTAGCAAAATGTCCCCAGGGAACGTAAAGCCCTCAGCTCATTTTGCATTTCCAATTGTCATCCACAAACACATAAAATAGGATATGGACGATTGATGCATGCTGCATATGGATTACAAATAAATATGAAAGCATTAATTCTCCCAGCTCCTATTCACTTTTACAATGTCTTTTCTATTATGCCGATAGGTGATTTTTACCTTCTCTTAACCATGCAAAAGTAATAGTGTTTCAAAGCTGCAGATTAGTGATGGTGGCAGCTTATTTCTGGTGGTTATCTACAGCACCATCTTAGTGTCTTGAGGCATAAAAGAATATTATCTGTGTGACAGTTATGGCTGGAGCCAGCTATACTGTTTTTGGTACCAGCACTCTAAGTACTCTGAATAGGAACCATTTAGCTTAAGATATTTTCCATAGTTTCATTAAAATCACAAAGGGCTGCAAGTTACCACCAAGGTTACACACAATTTTCAGTGAGTCTCTTATGTGGAAAAGTGTGTAAGTGGTTGAGGTTTTCTTTTGATGGGGCTTATTCACAAGGATTTGCTAATCTTCTGTAATGCATTGACCATAGCAAGACAACCCATCCATCTGCTGTTTCTTCACTTAATTTTCATCACAAACACTGCACCACTCTGATTGCACGAAATCATCAAGGGTGTCTTCAATTACGGCAAGCAGCCTCTGATCACAATACCTTCCTTCATTCTGAATCTGAAGGATGATGCAGAAAAAAGAGGCAGGGTGGGTGGAGAGAGAGAAAATTCAGAGTTAGTTATGTATTATAAACGTCAGGTTACATGGAAAGTGTGTATATTCATATAAGATAATTTAGAAGCTGGAGTTGTGATTGCAATAATGGCACATTCATATCTGCATTTCATTTAAATGCCTTGTTTGGACTCACTGGACATTTGTCATAGACAGTGTAGCTAAACTTTTTCACGTGACCACTGAGGTAATGACAGCATTACATTACCAGGAAACTGCATGACTTGCTGATACTTCCATTTTCCACAGCAGCTTATGAAATAATCAAAATGTGCGCATGAAATGGCGGCCTGCTCTGAATTTATTTTAATACAGATGGGCTTATGCCGAGAGAAAAAAGAAGTGTTGGACCCCTGACACAAGAGACAATGACTTTGCACAAAGCTGAATTTTACTAGCAGAGAAGATGGATATATGAGTATTAGACTTTTCATAGCTATAGGAAGGATAATCTTTCAATCAGATTAATGAGAAAATATATTGCACGGGCCCTACAGCACTTTTTGCTTTCCAGGCTAATGCGTGATTTAAATCCCCGAAGTACATTTTCAGCATTACAATATCCTTTGATAATAATGTCGCTTGCACAAAGACAGATAAAAATAAAACAGTCCCTCTTGATTTCCCATTTTAGATTTGAAGTATATTTTCTATTCTTTGCTGGCAATGAAGTGAATTCTATTGAGAAGAGTCACATTTAATAAGACAAAGAGAATTTTCTAATTATGCTACCTGTCAAGATTGGAATCTATGGGATTGCAACTGCAATTGAAGAAACGGAGGAAGCAATTGCATATAGTCCCGTTTACTTTGGTGTATGATTACTATTTGCACTTAGATATTGCTAAATGTAAATCAAGCGAACACACCGAAGTGCACTTTGAGGTAAACAACAAAAGGCAGGTTTCAGAATAGATTCTACCATTCCCATTTCTATGTTCAGTAACCAATTTCCTGAGATTTTCTAATTCATCTATTGGAAACATAAACCACTGGAAATTAAAAAAAAAAAAAAAGAAGAAGAAGGGGTTAAATTGCCTGCTTTGTTCTATAACCAGCTAAAATGAAAACTTGTAAAGACAAATATATTTATGCAATAAATAGATATTCATAATGGTGCATAATAAATATCCAGTAGCAGGAAATGACTTTTAGGAAAAATACATACTAGGGAAAATAGATTCAATGAGTCTAAAATACATGTATATTTCTTTTATTTTTGCCTAATTTGTATTACAACTATGCAGACATCAATGAAAATCTCTCTATTATTCAAACGCTTCCTTGGAAGTTATCACGTGCTATTCTTCTTGAGCCTCTGGGGAACAGTTCCCTGTGTCCCATCAAACATTATTCTTTTTTGTTTTTTTTCCAGCATTGCAATTGTTGAAACACTATGGCACATTAAACAAGGAAAATAAATATTGTACTTCCATGGCTTTCTCACAGAGTATATCTATAAGAACTGGCATACAATCAATTATCATAAATATTTCCATCAGCTAAAAGTAATCTTCTAGTACCCAGATGATAATATTATAATAATGACAAACTGAAATTTTCCAAAATCACATTTTCAAACATGTGATGAAAAAATTATTAAGCAAAAAATGTAACAGTGGCAAGGTTATGATTATGGAATTAGTTTTTAAATAGTTTCCTTTCATTTCCAAGAAAATAAATAATAAATCCATTAGGTTCCATAAATATAGCTATATATATCCAAATGTTTCTGCTTTGTATAAGTTTCAGACAGGTGTTTCTAACTACTGAAAACATAATTTGGTTTGCTGAGTATACAGAGAGAATAGGATGTTCTCAAAGCTTTAAAGCATTGATTTGAAAACTAAACTGAAAATGATTTTTTAAATAAGCTGTTAGATACTTTCAAAAGAAATCCATCAATTATTATGGTGCTAGTGCCTTACATTTGTACTATCAGAAACTGATTTTATTTATATTATTATAGTATAGTATAGTTTTTAGTATATTATTTTTAAATAACTTTATGGATAAAGGTTCTGAATACAGAAACTTAGGGAATGCTCTGTTTCATATCCACTGTCTCATAATAGAACCTGTCCACATTTATGGCTGAATTGCATTCCCTTAAAATTCGTACGTTGGGGTCCTAATACCAATGTGTCCTAATAATGTGACTGTATTTGGAGACAGGATCTTTAGAGAGGTAATTAAGTTAAAATGAGGTCATTGGGGTGGGCTTTAATCCAATATGACTGGTATCATTATAAGAAAAGGAGATGAGGACAAACTGTATGGCAGGAGATCATCTGAAGACTCGGAGAGAAGATAGATCGCGATCCACAAACCAAGGGGGAGCCTGAAAGGAAGCCAGCTCCGCTGACATCTTGATCTTAGGCTTCAACCCTTCAGAATCATGAGAAAATAAATTTCTGTTGTTTAAGCCACCCAGGTTGAGATACTTTTTATGGTAGCCCTAAAATAATATATGCAACACAAAATCTTTAAATATGCAAGTTTGAGCCTCTTTTTAATGTCACTGCATTTGACTTTCTGAATTTTTGAATAATGGACTGATATTAAGATTTCTTATTAAACTCTTCACATGGCCTGATTTTAAATTCCATCTCTCATTTTATGAAAAGTAAATTCTTACAAATTATCGAATGATGTACACGCAATCAGGATCAGATTAGAGGAGGCTATGTCTATTGTCCATATCCTACATATATGTTGATACTCATTGATTGACACATAATTTTGACCATTTTATTTATAATCATGTGATTAACTGGTTATTAGTAAATATAGATATGTGGCCCACAATGACATTTTAACCATCGACAGGCCACATATACAATGGCAGCCCCATAAGATTATAGCAGAGCTAGAAATTTTCTATTGCTTAGTATTATAATGTCGTAGCAAAATACATTACTTACGTGTTTGGGGTGATGCTTATGTAACCAAATCTATTCTTCTGCCAGTTTTATAAAAGCATATCACAGAACATGTCCTTATGTTTAGGACATAATACTTGATAATATAACTAAACTTCTGGGTTAATGGTTTATGAACTTACTGAACTATACCTTGTATTGTCCTTTTAAAGTATACTTCTCCACTTATTTTTTAAAAATAGCTATCAGTAAAACACTCCCAAGGAGATCCTTTGGGAGGTATTCCAGAGGAATGCACTGCTATCATTGGGGATGACAGCTCCATGCCTGACAGTGCTCTGAAGACCTTCCAGAGGGACAAGGTGGGAACATAGTGATCCCAACCCTGTGTAGGCTTAGACTAAGGTGTCTTAGTTTTTAATAGTAATATTTTAAAAGTAAAATTAAAAACCTTAAAAATAGAAAATAGCTTATATATGTACAATAAAGATATAAAGAAACAAACTTGTGTTTGGCTATACAACATGTTTATGTTCTAGGCTAAGTGTTGGTAAAAGTCAAAAGTTTATAATGTTTCAAGTTTATAAAGTAAATAAATTACAGTTAGCTAAGGCTAATTTATTACTGAAGAAACATATTTTCAATAAATTCAGCGTAGCCCAAGTGTACAGTGTTTGGAAACTCTACAGTAAAGCACAGTAATGTCCTAGGCCTTCACACTCACTCACCACTCACTCACGGACGCATCCAGAGAAATTTCCAGTACTGCAAGCTCCATTCACAATAAGTGCCCTATACAAGTATACTGGTTTTTAACTTTTAAATAGTTTACTGTACGTTGTCTATGTTTAGATATGCTTGAATACATGAGTCTTTACCATTGTGTTACAACTGCCTGCAACACTCAGTACAGTAACATGCTACCCAGGTTTCTAGCCTGGGAATAATGGGCCCCAGCATACGGTCTAAATGTGTAGTCGGCCACACCACCCAGATTGTTAAATGTGCTTTTTGATGTCAGCCCAGTGACAAAATTGTTTAACAATGCATTTCTCAAAAAGTACCCACATTGTTAAGCATTTCCTAACTTATATTCGTATGGTGTGAAACAAATTCTGTGTATATGGCGTGGCAGGTTTTTGTGGGATAACATACTTTGTTTCAAGATGTCTGTGATAACTAATAGACATTAATAATGTAATTTGAACTAACAGAGTATGTCATGATCAACAGAGTTGCTGAATAATAATTAACACTAAAAGTAACAACAGTGATCCTGTATTAAGATGTTATCTGTTTCAGACAGTGAACATAAATACATGCTGCTTCATTTAATCCCCATAATCTTGCATTGTATCTCCATTTTAAGGAAAAATAAATCAACCTGTGAAATTTGGCCAAGTGCCTAGATCACATAGCTAGTAAATATTAGAGTGTTAATTCAAACTAAGACGGTATAATCTGGGAGGCAGTATTTCAAACAGAGTCTCTTATTAATGAAATAAAGATGATGGCTCATCACTTCCTTTTGCAGTTCTTCATGTTTAAAATAACTTTTTTTAAAATTCTCTTTAAAAGAGCAATATTATACTGGCTCCATTTCAGGTATGTTAAACTCTAAGAACATAGGCAGTAACTATGGTTAAATTTTTATAGACATAATTTAATAGCAGTCTAGAAAGATATACGTTATTTGGAAGACACCAAGAG
Source organism: Arctocebus calabarensis (assembly GCA_963573935.1). NCBI lineage: Eukaryota > Metazoa > Chordata > Mammalia > Primates > Lorisidae > Arctocebus > Arctocebus calabarensis. The sequence continues at coordinate 16,985 of CAUYON010020346.1, forward strand.
TATCATTCTTGGCTTGTTAAAGGTGCAGTGAAAAATGGAATTACCCACCTATTCTTTTGTCCTAAATGCCTCTTACTTTAGGGAATGATAAACTTATTTTTCCTTGGAGTAGGGGTTTGGTCATATTTCTATTTTCAGAAGAAATGTTCCAACAGGGTTTTCTGTTAACATATAAAGTAAATTGTGAAGTGGAGAATTTATTTGAATAAAATAGAAATTCATTTTACTGAAAGCAAAGGAAATGTAATTGATAGTGGCTGGAATAATTATTTATCTAACTTTAGAAGAAGCTCAGATAAGGGCAACCCTTCAAGTGTAGCTGTTCCACTTCCCTGGTCAAGGACTCTGGCTGCATTATATGTCTATCCCATCATCAGTGACATCTGGACGTCGTCTTAATGTTTGTTACTTCATGGTTGTGAAATGGCTGTCACACTCCAAGCATGACATCTACATCTAAAACACAAAGGAAAGCAACCAAAAAAACAATGAAGCAAGATTGAAATTCCCAAAAGTATGTTTTACTTTCGTAAATTTTCCTATAAGTGCCGCTCTAGAACTTTTCTTTACGTTTCATTGTCCATTTCTAAAACAATGTATAGCTCTGTGGGAGTCTGAGAAAATAAGCACTTTTACTTTCTGGATTTCATACCAGAGCGAATCAGTAAGAAAGGAAATATAACTTTTTCCCCAAGGTAACTAATTCAAATCTTCTTTAATCAGTCTATAAAACAGTCAAACTGTACAACTTCTTCCTTGAAAAATATTCATGCAGAGTTTCTTAATAGTAAAGCAAAAAGAGCATTTGTGTTTGCCTCAGAAAAACAATGCAGAACAGAAGTGGGAATATCGTAGCCAATTTAACAGTTTTTCTTACTGCGAAATGGTCATACAGCACTTGGAGATTTTGCAGCATAGGTAAAAGTGGCAAATCAAGTCCATTTCTTAGAAAACTAATAAAAGCAAAAAGTAGAAGTACAAAATAAATCTAAGTGTCAGGAACGACACTAGATATTATTAATCAAAAAGTTTGACACACAGAACATGCATAACAAATGTTTGTTGGATGGAAAGGTGAATGAAGTAATGTGGGTTCTAGAAAGATTTGAGATCTATTCCTTTGCCAATTTCTATGCTACTTATAGCAAAAATAATTTGCTTTCTTCTCATGCATTATATTTTTTTTCAGCAAAATATAGTAAATGACATAATCCATGAAAGGCATTTAAGGTCTTTAAAAGAAACATATTATTAATGGTATTGAAAATGAGATTATACAATGACAATAATTTCAAATTAGAGAGTTGAGTTTTTTTATACTATCAAGATTAAAATTGACTTATCTGGTCTATAAAGAAAACATCTTGTTCATTCAAAATTTTTCAACTTTTGAAAAATTCAGAGAAACTTTTCTTTTAAAAATTGTTTACAACAAAAAAATTATAGATTTGGCAAAAAATTCTGTTATCACCCATGAAGAATTTTCTCTCTCTCTTCTTCTTCTTCTTTTTTTTTTTTTGGCTAACTAGAAGGAAAAAGCAAAGTAAACATTATATTAATTTTGTTTTCTAACTGGAGTTGATTTTTCAACCATAGGCAGAGAAGGTTAAATGTAGCACAGTTTGAAGTTGAAATTAAGGAAACAAAGCTTAAAGTTTTGAGATTCAGAAGTTTCTAGAAGAGTTTATAGGGCAGAATTCCAAAGAGCAGGGAACAAAACAGAGAAACAGTGTCATTATATCTTTCTCTGAGTACCATTCTGTCATGCATAGGGTAAAACTTTAAGGGACCTGCAAAGAACAATTGCAGGAAAGAAACTAATTAGTGGGGATCTATATCATAACAGTTCCAAAGCTCAGAGAGATCTGGGAATAATTCAAGTCCCAATCAAAGTTGAAATAACTTATTGTGCAAACTGTGTGCACGTGTGTGCATGCATGCTCGTGTCTACACTGCTTTCAGTAGAGACTCAAACAGGTTAGGCTTTACTAGTGAATTAAAACTAGCTCTAGACTAAGGACTATCCAGACTTACTTTATACAAGCTTAAAATGAACCTCAAAGAACTAACGTTATTATGCAAGGCATTTAGCTACCTGCCAGAATGAAGGAGTTTCTTTAAAGTTATATAATCATTCTGGCATGGTGGCTCATATGTATAATTCTAGCAATTTGGGGAGCCAAGTTGGGAAGTCCATTTGAGGCCAGCCTGAACAACACAGCAAGACTTGTTTCCAAAATAAATAATAAATAAATATAATCAGTCAGGCATGATTGTGTGTGCTTATAGTCCTTGCTGCTTAGGAGGCCAAAGTGGGGAGATTGATTGAGCCCAGCAGTTTGAGGTTACACTGAGCTATGATGGTGCCACTGTACTCTATCCTGGACAACAGAATAAGTCCCTGTCTCAAAAACAAAAAAGAAAAAAAAAAAAGAAAGAAAGAAATACAACATAATCTAACATAGTCTAGCATTAAACATTATACAATTGCGTAATTCACAACAACATCTAGTGTAATTAAAATTTACCAAACATGGGAAACATGGGATAAAACAGAAAAATGTACTCCATATTCAGAATCAACAGTCCTTAAAAATAGTCACAAAAGTAAGGGAAATGGTAGAATAAGCAGATAAAAACTTTAAAATAGCTATTGCGCCTGTAGTCCTAGCTACTCAGGAGGCTGAGGCAAGAGAATTGCCTAAACCTAGGAGTTGGAGGTTGCTGTGAGCTGTGTGATGCCACGGCAGTCTACTGAGGGTGATAAACTGAGACTCTGTCTCTACAAAAAAAAAAAAAAAACAGCTATTGTGTGTGTGTGTGTATATATATATTATTGTGTGTGTGTGTGTATATATATAAATAAATAAACAAATATATATATAAATAAATAAAGAGGTACAACTAATAATCCAAGTAACTATTCGTGTATATACATACACACATAGATAGATAGGTAGATAGATAGATAGATAGATAGATAGATAGATAGATAAAGATGATCTAAAATTTAAAGACAAACATGGAAATAATGAGGAGAGAGAGCTAATATACAAAATGGCACCAAATGGAATTCTATAGATAAAAATATAGCACCTAAAATAAAAATTTCACTTTCTGGAATCAAGTTTATAAAACACTACAAAAAAAAAAGATCAGTAATCTTGAAGACATAACAAAAGGAATTATAGTTTTTAAATTGTAGCAGAGAAAACAGAGACTCAAAATTAAAACCAATGGTCTAATATAGATTTAATTAGAGACGCAGAAACAGATTAGGGAAAGAAAATTTTTAAAGTCTAAAGAATTAATGGTGAAACTTTTTTCTAAATTTGATAAAATTAAAAATCTGCAAACTCAAGAAGTTCAAGGAACCTCAAGTAAACATGCAGAAAACGATTTGTTGAAAACAAGTAAAAAATAAATCTTTAAAATACCCAGTAAAAAAAGTCAAATGCATAAGGACTAGAATCAGAAGTTCACAGGGCTCTTTTTCAGGAAGTATACCAACTAGAAAACAATTAAACCTTATCTCTGAAGACCCGAAAGAAAATCTGGTAATTTAGAATTCTGTACTTAGCAAAACATATCTGTTACAAAAGAAGAAGAATTGAAGAATTATTCCCCAAATAAAGATGACAAAATTTACTGCTGCCACATGTGTGCTATAAGAAATGTTAAAGGATGTTAAAGTTGAGGGAAAAAATAATACAAGATATAAACAATGATCTACATAATGATTTATGAACATCAGAAATGGTAAATGGGCTTGGCACCCATAGCTCAGTGGTTAGGGCACTGGCCACATGCACTGGGGCTGGTGGTCTCAACCCTGCTCCGACCTGCTAAACAACAACAAAAAAAAGTCAGGCATTGTGGCAGGCACCTGCAGTTCCATCTACCTGGGAGGCTGGGGTGAGAGATTGCTCAAGCCCAAGAGTTTGAGGTTGCTGTGAGCTGTGAGGCCATGGCAGTCTGCCAAGGGTGACATAGTGAGACATTGTCTCAAAAGAAAGAAATGGTAAATAGAATGAAAGGGGGACATGGGAAAGAACAGAAGGGTAATAGAAATTATTGCTATATTACTACATTATATATGAAGTTGTACGACATAATTTGTAGCTCCTCTCTGATGAGTTAAAGAACAAATAAAATAAACAAAGAGGTACAGCTAATAATCCAAATAACTATTCAATGAAAATATGAGACAAAAATTAATTAATTCAAAGAAGTGTAGTCAGAGGAAAAGAAGAACAGAAAGCACATCAAATACAAGTAGCACACCTAAATAAATTAAAATATATCAAGCTCATGTGGTTTGGATGTTGGCCCCTCCAAATCTCTGCAGAACTGTGAGCTAAATAAACCTCTTTTTCTTTTTTTTTTTAAATTACTCACCCTCATGTATTTTCTTTATAGCAATTCAAATTGACTAATATACCTGTGTTCATGGATTAGCAAATGCAACCTCTTTCAACACTCCAAAGGTCTTTTTTTTCTTTTTGTAGAAATGGAAAAGTTGATCCACAAATTCATATAGAATGGACATAAAGGCCAATAGCCAAAAAAAAATAGGAAAAGGGGGCAAATTTAAAGGACTTGCATTCCTTGGTTTCAAAATTTACTAAAAATCTACAGTAATCAAAAAACTATAGATGAACATGTAGACCATATAACAGACTGAGAGTCCAGAAATAATTGGCCATGCCTCTGAGGCTAATTGAGTTTTTATAAGAGCACCAACATTTTTCACTGGGGAAACGAATAATCTTCTTAGAAAATAAAAATAAGACAAATAGATATCCACATGGAAAGATGTAGTTGAACCTCTACTTTTAAACACATATAAAAATTAATTCAAACTGGACTAATGAACTAAAGAGCTAAAACTATGAGAATGTTAGAAAAAAAAAAATGCAAGGGTAAGTCTTAATGACTCTGGGTTTGGCAAAGGATTCTTAGACCCAAAGCACAACCCACAAAAGAAAAAGAAATAAATCTGACTCCATCAAATTAAAAAACTTTTGTTCATCAAATAATACTCTCAGGAAAGAAAGTGAGAAAGACAAACTAAAGAATGGCAGAAAATATTTTCAATCAGGTTTCTTAATGTTCTAGTGTGCAGAATATATAGAATTCTCACAACTCAGCTACAGCAATAACAAAAGCTCCCAAAACTCAGTTCAAGTAATGGACAGAGTTGACCTGACATTTCTCCACAAGAGATACACAGATGGTCACTGAACTCATGAAAATATGTTCAATAAGCTTAGTCATTTAAAATGCAGATTAAAACCGCCAATGAAATTCTGCTTTAAACCTAATAGGATGGTTATAATTATAATATTTGAATAGGTTATAAATATAATATTTAATAGAATAAGTATTACAGAGGATTGGAAAAATTGCAATCCTTGAATGAATGTATCACAACATTTGTAATTGGTTTTTTTTTTTAGAGACAGAGTCTCATTATGTTGCTCTTAGTAGAGTGCTGTAGTGTTACAGCTCAACGCAACCTCCAACACGTGGGTTTAGGTGATTCTCTGGCCTCAGTCTCCCTAGTAGGTGGGACTACAGGAGCCTGCCACAACGTCTGGCTATTTTTGATTTTATTACTTTTTTCAGTTTGGCTGGGGCCAGGTTCGAACCTGCTACCCTTGGTATATGGGGCTGGCACCCTACTCACTGAGCCACAAACACTGCCCATAAAAAGTTTATCTTTATTGAATTACTTTGGCTCCTGTCTCACAGATCAGTTAGCATCACTTATGTGCATCTATTTCTGGGCTCTCTACTTTGTTCCATTGACCTACATGTTTTATTCATTTGTCAATACCATATTATCTTGATTACTACTGCTTATTGTAAATATTTAAATCGAGTAACATTTTTTCTCATCAGTAAGGTGTTATCTATTCTACATCTTTTGCCTTTCCATATGAATGTTAGTTTGTTTATATCTATAAAATTGCTTGCTGAGTTTTTTTTTTAATTTGTGCAAATTTATGGGGTACTTGAGAAATTTTGTTACATGTGCAATGTACAATGATCAAATTGTGATATCCAGGGTGCCCTTCACCTGAGAACATTACCTTTTGCTTAAGTATTGCCATCTATTGTGCTAGCAAACATTAAGCCGATTCCTCCTATTTTACTGTTTTATATCCTTGCACCCACTTATCTTCATCCTCCCGCCTCCCCCTACTCACACTTCCTACTCTCTGCTACCTTTTGCCAATATCTATCTCCTTATGTTCAAACTTTTTAACTCCCACATACAAGTGAGAACATACTATATTACTTATATATCTTCTTGTACCTGGTTTAAGATAATGGACTTCCACTTTTGTCTTTGTTGTTCTAAAGGGTGATTTGTTCTTCTTTACTGCCAAATAATATTTGTGTGTGTGTACATATTTTCTTTATCCATTCATTCATTCATTGATGAACACTTACATTGATTTAGTATCTTTGTTATTATTTACAGTCCTGCATTCAACATGTGAGTGCAGGCATCACTTAGATATGTTCCTTTCTTTTTCTTTGGGTAGATATGCAGTAGTGGGATTGGTAGGTTCTTATGGTAGTTTAATTTTTAGTTTTTTGAGAAATCTCCATAGTTTTGTTTATAGTGATGGTACTACTTTATATTGCCATCAGTAGTGTGTAACATGTCTATTGACATGTCTATAACATGTCTGTTATTTTTCAGCTTTTTTGTAATAATTATTCTAATTGGGGCAAGATGATATCTCACTTTTGTTTTGATATACATTTCTTCAATGATTAATGCTATTGACTATTTTTTCATGTACCTATTGGCTGTTTGTATGTCTTACTTTCAGAAATGTCTATTCACTTTGTAATGTGTTTATTTGGAAATTTTTTCCTGTTGAGTTGTTTGAGATTCTTATATGTTCTGGATATTCTTCCCTATAAGATGAATAGTTTACAAATATTTTCTCACTTTCAAAAGTTGTTTCTTTTCTGATTATTTCTTTCACCATGCAGAAAAATTTTAGTTTGATTAAGTTCCATTTGTTTACTTTGTTTTTGTTACCTTAATACTTTTGAGGTATTATTCATGAATTCTTTGCCTAGAACAATGTCTAGGAAAGCTTTTCCTAGGTTTTCTTCTAGTATTTTTATAGCTCCATGATTTATATTTCAGTCTTTAATTGATTTGGTGTTGACTTTTGTACACAGTGAGAGAGATAGAAGTCCAGTTTAATTCTTCTGCTTGTGGCTATCCAGTTTTTTCAGCACAATTATTAAACAGGGTGTCCTTTCTCCAATGTAAGTTCTTATTAACTTTGTCAAAATCAGTTGGATATGAATATGTGGTTTTATTTTTGGGCTCTCTATTCCTTTCCATTGGTCAATGAATATATTTTTATACTAACACCAGGCTGTTTTGTTTTCCATAGACTTGTGTTGTATTTTAAAGTCAGATTTGCTACAGCTGTAGCTTAATTCTTTTTGGTTAGGATAGCTTCATCTATTTAGGCTCTTTCCTGGTTCCATATGAGTTTTAGAATCGTTTTTCTAATTCTGTGAGGAATGACATTGGTATTTTGATAGGGTTTGCATTGACTCTTTAGAGTGCTTTGGACAGTGTGACCATTTTCAAGATATTAATTCCTCTGATCATGAACATGAGCATCAGTATTTTGTAAATTTTTTTGTAGAGATCTTTCACATCTTTTGTTGAATGTATTTCTAGGTATTTGATTTTGTGTAGCAATTGTAAATGGGATTGCCTTCTTGATTTCTTTCTCACTTAGAATATCATTGGTATATAGAAATGTCACACATGGGTGGTGCCTGTGTGGTGAGTAGGGCACTGGCCCCATATACTGAGGGTGGCAGGTTCGAACCTGGCCCCAGCCAAACTGCAACAAAAAATAGCTGGATGTTGTGGTGGGTGTCTGTAGTCCCAGCCACTCAGGAGGCTGAGGCAAGAGAATCACCTAAGCCCAGGAGCTGGAGGTTGCTGTGAGCTGTGTGAGGTCATGGCACTCTACAGAGGGTGATTAAGTGAGACCCTGTCTCTACAAAAAAGAATAAGAAGAAGAAGAAGGAGGAGGAGGAGGAGGAGGTCACTAATTTTGTAGATTGATTTTGTATTCTGGAGCTTTACTAAATTTATCTTTTCTTTTTTTAGGTTTATGGTAGATTATTTTAGGTTTTTCTAGATATAAAATCATATAATCACAACAAAGAAACTATTTGATCACCTTTATTTTCCAATTTTGTTGCCCATTATTTCTTTCTCTTGCCTTCTGACTAGGACTTCCAGTATGAGGTTGAAAAGGCATGGTGGTGAAAGTGGGCATTTTTGAGCTATCCCAGTTCTTAAAGGAAAGTATTTTAATTTTTCCCCATTCAACATTGTATTAGTTCTGGATTTGATATGTACATGACCTTCATTATTTTGAGAAATGTTCATTGAAAGGTTTTGTCATGAAGATAATATTTTCTTCTTGAATTTTATCAACTTTTTCTCCTACAACTATTGTGATGATCATGTAGGTTTTGTTCTTTATTCTGTTTTTATATTTATTGATTTGCATATGTTTAAGACTACTCACCTTCCTAATATAAATCCTACTTGATCATGATGCATTCTTTTTGTTGTGCTATTGAATTTGATTTTTGACTTGGTTTTCTTCAAGGATTTGGCCAGTAATTTTCTTTTTTGTGTGATCCTGTCTGCTTTTGGAATCAGGATAAAACTTGCTGTATAGAATGAGTTAGGAAGAATTCTTTCCTCTTTCATTTTTTGGAATAGTTTCAGGAAGATGGGTAGTAGTTCTTCTTTGTACATTTAGTAGAATTTGGCTGTGAATCCACCTGATCCTGGGCTTTTCTTTGTTGGTAGGACTTATGTTACTGATACCATGTTGCTAATCGTTATGTTATTGGTCTGTTCAGCTTTCCAGTTTTTTTCCTCATTCAGTCTTGGTAGATAGTGTATTTCCAGGAATTTATTCAATATTTTTCTAAGTTTCTTCCCAGAAGAAATGTCTCATTTTTAATTTCTGATTTGATTTATTTGATTTGTTTCTCTTCTTGTCTTGATTACTAGCTAGTGGTTTATCCCATTTTGTTTACCTTATCAAAAAGACAATTTCATTTCTTTGATTCGTGTTTTTTTTTAGTCTCTAATTCATTCAGTTCTGTTCTTACCTTTTTTATTTTTTTCCTTCTGCTAATATTGTGTTTGTCTTCTTGCTTTCCTAGTTCCTTCAGCTACATTGTTAGCTTGTTAGTGTGTAAACATTTTCTACTTTTTTAACGTTGGCATTTGCTGCTATGAACTTCCTTCTTAGCAATTCCTTTACCATATACCAAAATTTGTTGTAGGTTGTGTTTCCATTTTTTTTTTTTTTTTTTACTGTAAGGAATTTTTTCAATCGTCATCTTAATTTCTTTATTGGTTCATTCATCATTCAAGCATAGGTTTAATTTTCATATGTTTCTATAGTTTCCAAAATTATTCTTGTTATCGATTTCTAGCTATATTTCATTGTATGCTAAGAAGATATTTCATATAATTTTGATTTTTTTAATTTTGTTGAGACTTGTTTGGGGGCCTAATATATGGTATATACTGGAGAATGTTCCATGTGCAAATAAAAAGAATGTATATTCTGCCATTGTGATAGAATGTCTGTTAGATTTCTTTGGTCTAAAGTTCTAGTATAAGTCCAATGTTTCTTTGTTTCTTTGTTGATTTTCTGTCTAGAGAATAAGCTTATTGCTAAGGAGGAGTTATTAAATTCCTCCACTATTCTTGTTTGGCAGTTTACATTTTAGCTCTAGTAATATTTGTGTTATGAATATGTGTTCTCCAGTGTTGAGTGTATATATATTTAAATTATATCATCTTGCTGAATTGATCCCTTTATCATTGTATAATTACCTTCTTATCTATTCTACTGTTCTTGACTTAAATTCTATTTTATATATACATTTATAGAATGCCTATTTCCTTTTGGTTTCTGATTGCATGGGATTTTTTTACCATCCTTTTACTTTCAATCCATATATGTATTTATTAGTAAGGTCAGTCTCTTGTTAAGTAGTATATAGTTGTATCATGATTTCTAAATAATCCATCCAGCCATTTTCTGTCTTTTAAGAGGGAAATTTAATCTACTATATTCAAAATAATTGCTGCTATATAAGGTTTTATTCCTGTTTTATTGTTGATTGTTTTGTGGAAGTTTTACATATAATTTCTTACCTTTTATCTTATAGTTTATTACTATGGTTAATGGATTTCTGTAATGGTAGTTTGAGTCCCTTCTCTTTTTCCCTTGCATAATTACTTCACCAATGAGTTTTATACTTTCATGATGTTAAATGTCATCCATTTATTGCCAGGGTTAGGACTCCCTTGAGGATTTCTGGTAATGAAGATCTAATGGCAGTAAATTCCTTCAGATTTATTTCTCCTTTATTTATGTAAAATAGTTTTTCTGGATATAGTAATCTTTGTTGACAGCTTTTATTTTTTAGGTACTTTAAATGTTTTAGCCCCTTCTTTTCTGGCCTGTAAGATTTCTACTGAGAAATCTACTCTTAGTTGTATAGAGTTTACTTTATAGGTGTTTAGATTATTTTAATTAATTAATTTATTTGCTGTGTTTAAGACTTGGTCTTTAACTGACTTTAGACATCTGAATATAATATGCCCATTGGAAGAACTATTTGCATTGTATTTTCCTGAAGATCATTGAGCATCATGTATCAGAATATATAAATCTCTTGCTAAACTTGGGAAATGTTTATTTATTATTTTGTTAAATAATTTTTCTAATTCTTTATTTATTTTACCACCATTGGTGATATGTATAATTTGTAAATTCAGTCACTTTTTGTTGTCCCAAATGGTTTTTGTTGTTGTTGTTATTGTTGTTTTGTAGATTACATGGTTTATTTGTGATGTTAGTAATTTTAGGACAAAAGTAGTCTGGGATGAGTGGAGATGGTGTGTGGGTGAATCTCAGGACAGAGGTAAGAGGTAGTCTGGGAAGAGTGGGGATGGCATGTCAAGCAGCAGAGCTAGAACTCCACTTTGTAGGTGGGAAGGCCTCACTTTGCTTGGACACCATGCTGTTGCTGCCTGGCACCGTTATGCCCCATGCCTGACACTGGGTGTGGGTCTCCACGTTCCACTTGTACATGGCCACTGAGGCAAAAGTGGAAATAAGGGTCACCTGAAGGTCACGGTTCCATTGCTGCTTATTGGCCAGCAGTGCCTCCAGAACAGCCTTTATGCCTTGTTCTGTGTGCCAGTCCTGGCCACTGATGATATAGCAGAGTGCACGCACTCTCTTCATTTTTGTCTGACTAGAATATTTTAAAAGACCTGTCTTCAAGTTCTTAGATTATTTCTTCTGCCTAATCTAGTCTATTAGTGCTATCAAGTGAATTTTGTATTTTCTTCAATGAATTCTTTAGTTTCAGGTTTCTTATTTGGTTGTTTTTGTTTTTAATATCTTTCCTTTTGATAAAATTTTCATTCATATCTTAAATTGTAGTTTTGATTTCTTAGTATTGTTTTCACAATTCTCTTTTATCTCATTAAACTACCTTAGAACCAATATTTTGAAATTTTTATCTTGAGGTTACAGAAAGGGTGGGAAGATTCAGCTCAAAGTCCTTCCCTCAAGTAGATCTATCCTATGGTCACCTAGTAGTTCCCTATGTTAGACTCAGGCATAGTATTTATACCCCCCTGGCCTCCTAACCTAGCTGTGTGAACACTCTTTAACCTGTTTATGTGAACACTCTTGGCTGTCTTGCCTGTCTTAGAAGTGACAATCTTAGTATTTGTAATGCCCTGTCTCTGCACCACTTGGTCCCAGCACTTGTAATTTGTCAGAGAGGCTAGACTAACAACTTCCTATGTTAGTTTCAGAGTTTGGGAGGGTGGAGGGAGTTCTTCTATGGCCAGGATTGAATGATTCTGTTTTATGGATATGGATGACTGGAAATCTCTCCCTCATTCTTTCCCCAAATCAGAAAGTCTCTTCTGACTCCCAACTGATTCTGACTAGGAAGGCTGTCTCTCCTATAATTTTCTGCTTTTTGAGTACCCAGTCATTTTCTTATTGAATTACAATGGTATTTACTGAATAAAGTACTCAAAGTGTTCTGTCTATACATTATTTTGTTTCTTCAAGTTGGAGGAGAAAGGGATGAAATGCTTCTAGTCAGTTATCTTTAACCCCTTCATCTTGTGCTAGGATTTTAATTGGACTTTCATTGAATCTATAAATTGTAAAGAACTGATACAGTTAACATTATGGAGTCTTCTAATCCATATGCACAAAATATCATGATCTTTATTCAGATAGTCTTCAATTTACATTCTTATATTTTAATAGCTTTTGACATATACATCCTGTAAACATTTATTTAGTATTCATAGCTAATTCTGCACATTTTAACAATGTTGATTCTACTGATTCATGAATAAGATATGTTTTTCCATTTGTTTGTGTCATCTGTGATTTCTTTCCTCAGTGTTTTGTAGTTCTCTTTGTAGAGAACTTTTGCCTCCTTGGTTAAGTATATTCCTAAGTATTTTATTTTTGTTGTAGCTATTATGAATGGTATTAAGTCTTTACTTTGGCTCTCACCTTAACAGTTACCAGTGTGTAGGAATCGTACTGATTTGTATATATAGAGTTTGTAACATGAGACTTTGCTGAATGTATTTATCAATTCTAGGAGTACCTTGATGAAGTCTTTAGGATTTTCAAGATGTATGACTATATAAAAAGTAATAGTTTGACTTCTTCTTTCATGATTAGGTATATCTTTCTTTCTTTCTCTTGAATGATTGCTGTCACTTGGATTTCTAGCATTATGCTGAATAGACATGGTGACAGTGAGAACCCTTGCTTTGTTTCCGTTCTAAGGGGGAATGCTTTAAATTTTCTTCATTCAGTATTATGTTGGCTATGGATTTGCCATATGTGGCTTTTATATGCTCTTTCCTTGAATTTGTTGAGGGTTTTTGTAATGAAAGGATACTCTACTTGGTTGAGTGCCTTTTCTGCCTCTATTGAGAGGATTATGTGTTTTGCTTTGTTTTCTTCTGTTTTATGTGATGAATTACATTTATTGGTTTACTTATGTTGAATCATCCTTACATCCCAGAGATGAGCCTACTTGGTTATGATGGATTATTATTTTTATGTACTTAATTATTTCACTTTTGCATGCTATTATAAATATAATATATACATATATATGTATATATATATATATATATATTTTTTTTTTTTTTTTGTAGAGGCAGAGTCTCACTTTATGGCCGTCGGTAGAGTGCAGTGACATCACACAGCTCACAGCAACCTCTGACTCCTGGGCTTAGGCAATTCTCTTGCCTCAGCCTCCTGAGTAGCTGGGACTACAAGCACCCACCAAAATGCCTGGCTATTTTTTTGTTGCAGTTAGGCTCCGGGACTGGGTTCAAACCCACCACCCTTGGTATATGGTGCCAGCGCCTTACCGACTGATCCACATGTGCCGCCCTATAAAGGATATTTTTAAAAAATCTAACTCAAATTATTCAATAATTATGGGTTGGAAAGTAATTAACCTTTGTAGATTAAGCTAATGCACTGCAATATTGACATACTTATTAGTCAGTTCCAGGTTTTTTGATTGATTGATTGGATTCTTTCTAGTTAGATAATTATGCCATCTTTGAAAAAGAAAACTTATTTTTACTTTTTTCTTTATAATGTAAATACTTTTATTTCATTTTTATGTCATTTCACTACTTAGGATTTTTAGTACAATTCATTGATGGCAGAAGTCTTTCATGTCTTTTTTCTCTGGTTTAGTGAAGGTGTCTAATTTTTCATCATTTATGTTAACTCTCATATTTTTGTAGATGTTCTTTATCAAATTAAATAAATTTCTTTATTGAGGACGTTTTTAATTACGGATGTGTGTTTGATTGTGTAATGTTTTATCCACATTAGTTGATATAGGAGTTTTTTTTCTTTAGCCTGTTGATGCATAGGTTTACATTAATGACTGTGGATGCTTGAAACCAGTCGCATATTTGGAACAAATCTCCCTTATCCAACACATATAATTCTTTTTATACATTTTTTGGATTTTGGTCTTACTCTTTAGTTATATACTCAGTCATGACAGATGGAAGATCCCAAAGATTTTTTATGTAATAGTGTCTTCTGTCTTTAGTTTGTTAAGTATTTCAGGTGACAAAATGAATTGCTACCACTTTTAAGAGTGTAAAAAGGAAGTTGGACAGTGTTGTGATTTGAATGTGGTTTGTTTCTTCTCACCAAAACAAAGTTTGAAATTTTACCCCCAAAATGGCTGTGTTTAAAAGTGGAGTCTAATCAGCAGTGTTTGGAGTTTGAAGGGGTTTGGATCTCTCATAAATTGCCTAATGATTTTCTTGTGGAAACGAGTGGCTTCTTATTCTTACAGAATTAGATTAATTCTCATAGAAATAGCTTAGTTCCTCTTAGAGTGTGTTGAAATGAAATTAGGACACCCTTTAGGTTTTCCCTTTTTTGCATATGTTTGATTCTCCTTTGAGCTTCTCTACCATGTTGTGACACAGCACTAAAGACCTTGCCATTGCCAGCACTATGCACTTCACTTATGAATCTATACAATTGTGGGATAAATAAAACCTCTTTCCTCTATAAATCACTTAGTCTCTGTTGCTCTTTTATAGCAACACACAAAGAACTAAAATAGGCAGCTTTTACATAAACACATAAACATCAGGAACAGCAAGAACTGGGGAAAGATTACATACACAAGAAGGATTCACACAAGTATTTAGAGATGGTAGCTATGGGAAAATAGAGACAAAAATTTTGCAGAAGAAAAGAAAGTCTTAATGGTGAGAAAATCAAAATATGACAAGTTTTGAGAAAAAGTACAACAGACTGGACTGGAAGATCTTACCCTTCCTCGGTACTTAAAACCCACATGTCATACCCACTATTTCTCATTTGAGATTCAGTATTCCCTCTTACTTTTTTCTTCTACAAGGGTATACACTTGAGAAAAAGAACTTTTTTTATTATTCATAGAAAATATACATGTGCTTTTTATTTTATAAAATCCCTTTAGCTGAAAGAACTGCTTTGGTGCAGGTCTTGATTGACATTTTTTCTTATAAAGGAGGTGAAGAATTCTTACTTAAAAGATGATATGATACAAATAGAGCTATTCTATGTTATTTTCTCCATCTTATAATTCCATGACAATTTAGAAAAAAGTCATATTATGGTTTCTTTTTTGCAAAGTTTTGATGATAATAATGATAATGCTATGATGATGATGATCCTCATTTTCTAACTTCCTGCAGCCATCAATACATCATACACTATCACAATTGGAAAACTGTGTTCTAATGTTTCACTAATAATTGAAAAATAAAATTCTTTCTATCTGGTTGTAATTATGGCACATAAAGAGCTTAAAAATTGTCACCCTGTTCTTACAAGAAGAAAAACAAAAACGTAACTTACTGAAACTCTACAGTTTTTCTTGCACCCATCAGAGAACTGAGGTTATAAGCAAATTGTTACTTAATTTATACAGACAGGAAAATTCTGAGTTAAAGCCAAGATATACTTTTCTAGAGCAGAAGCCACCCAGTGAATTGTAAACTGCTAGGTGCACTTAACCTAATTTTGACGGATTAGTGGAGCTAAATGTAGACTAGCATGAGAGTTTAAAACTCATTTGCAGCCGTAGCTTTGGGAAATTCCATATTTTGAGGGGTTTCGCCATTCATGAACTATACCATTGTGGAATAAGAAGATCAGTTTATTGATTCAAGAGAGATCACTATGGCTGTGGCAAAGATAGGTAAAGAATAATCATTGTAATATATGCCTAGCACATTCTCCATAATGAATGCCTACATCTAGAATAAAAGGTTGTACTGGAGACTTTATCTACCTAAAGGAACGTAATAACTT
The DNA here is from genome assembly GCA_963573935.1 of Arctocebus calabarensis. Classification (NCBI taxonomy): domain Eukaryota; kingdom Metazoa; phylum Chordata; class Mammalia; order Primates; family Lorisidae; genus Arctocebus; species Arctocebus calabarensis. The sequence goes on from CAUYON010020346.1 coordinate 32,989, forward strand.
TAACTCAAGCCTTTCTTATTTTCTATCTAATTAAAGGAGGATAAAAAGGCTATAAGGGATAGAGAACCACTTGTGTACGTAAAAGCTCAGACATACAAGATGACTAACTGGCTGATATTTAATTAGAAGATTGTAGAATATTTCCACTCCTTCATATATTGATCACCATATTAATAGGGCTCCAATATAACAGTAGATTACAGCTAAAAGAACGGTAAAATGCAAATTCTGAAGAGGATTATTTGGAGAAGTCAAGAGGAAAGACAAAAAAAGTCATTAGAGGAATTTAAGCCTTTGGTACCTACAACTATGGTAAACAATAAAAATAGCTCAAAAAAAATAAAAAAAAATAAAAATAGCTCAGCTTTTAATCAGACTGACATAAATCCTCACACAAATGGCCTACTCAAATTAGTTCCTAATATCTAATACAGATGTCTAGATTATAACAAAAATTTCACAGCATGCAGAAATATAAGAAAAGGTATACAAGAGAAAAAAAATCATAAGTAGACTCAGATAAGACATAGACAATACATTTGTCAGAAAGAGAATTTAAAATAAGTATTATTAATATATTAAAGTGTAATATAAGAGCAGATTGCTAATGAAAAAAGAGATATGTAAATTCAAAGACAAATCAAAAGCAAATATCTAAAATATTATTAAAAGGAGTATGCCTTTGATGAAGTCATTTTTAGATTGTCATTTCTTAAGACAAATTAAGAAAAATCAGTGTCCTTAAAAATAGGTCAGAAATTTCACAAATTGAAATACACTGAGGAAAAAAAAGAATGGCTAAAACAGAACAGGATATCAGAATTTCAGAACAATGTTAAGTTGTGTAACATACATATAATCTGAAGAAGAAATTAGAATAGAAACATTTTTGAAGTAACAATGGGAGAGAACTTACCAAAGGTAATGGCAGACACAGAAGAACAAACTGAAACTCAGAGACCACCTATTGCAATAAATATATTTTAAAAATTACACCAATACATATTATATTCAAACTGTAGGAAACCAAGGAGAAAGAAAAAAATCTTGAGGGAAGACAAAGAAAATTAAAGCATCAAAACTATAAAGAAGAATAGATAAGAATTATGGTAAGCTTATGGCCAGAAAGACAAGACAAGACAGTGGAATTAAGTATTTAAATTGTTAAAGGAAAAAAAAATAGACTAACTTAAAATTCTATATCCAGCAAAGCCATTCTATAAAAGTGAAAAAAAAAAAAAGATATTTTCTGACAATCAAAAATTAAAGAAATTCTCATGTATTGGGTACCATGCACATTATCTGGGTCAAAGGAACACATACAACTTTGACTCAACCTGTACAAAAAAAGAAAGGATGTAAACAAAACATGTGTTTCCCCTAATATTCTGAAATAAAAATAAATAAGTAAAAATAAGAAATTTATCAATGCTAAAGTATCTTTTTAAAAGTGTAAAAAGAAGTCTTGAGGTAGAAGTTCATAGGGCAAAAATTCAGATCTCCATAAATAAAAGAGAAATTTATATATTATACTATTCAACATCAGAAGAATGCACATTCTTTTCAAGATCACATTAAACATTCCCCCAAATAGATCATACTCTGGCACGTAAAATATACTGAAATTGAAAAATAGATAAATTATATGAATATGTTCTCAGATTCTAGTGAAAATAAACTAAAAATTAATAATTAGAAAATTCCAAAATATTTAAAGACTAAACAATATACCTTTAAATAACACATCATTCAAGGAACAAGTCTCAGGAGAAACTTAAAAGATATTTCACCTAATTGAAAATGTAGTATGTCAAAACGTGAGAATTAGCATAAACAGTGCTTTGATGGGACTATTAAGAGCATATTTTAGAAGATAAGAAAAATCCCAAAATAAATTCCTGAGTTCTCACATTAAGAACCAAAAGAAAGAATAACAAGTTAAACTTAAGACAAAGAGAAAAAAGATAAACAATACCATTTAGAGCAAAAATGAATGATACTTACAACAGAAAAAAAATAGAAGCCAACAAGATCAAGACTTATTCTTTGAAAAATCAATAAAATTGGTAAACCTCTATCCAAATTCAGCAAAAGACAGAAACACAAATTACTAGTCTCAGAAAAGAAAGAGGGTTTATCACTCTTAATACCATAAGCATTTAAAGAATAGAAGTAATTTCATAAAAACCTCATACTAGAATTAAAATTGCTAAAATTCACAAAAATTGAAAATACCAACTGCTTGTGAGAATGTAGAACAAAAACTCTTATTCATTCGCTGGTAGCAGTAAGAATTTATGACTGCCTTGAAAGACAGTTTGGAAGAGTATCATAGCTAAAAGCATAGTGACCTATCAAGTCATGAAAAGACATGTATAAATCTTAAGTATACATTGTAAAAGTCAAAGAAGTCCATCTAAAATGTCTACATATTATATTATAATCTACAAATGGCACGCTATAGATGGTAAAAAGTGATTACTAAGACTTCAGGAGAAGGAGAAAAAGCTGAACAGATGAAGCACAGTAATTTTTTAGGGTAATGAAACCTCTTTTTATGATACTGTAGTGCTGAATCCCTAACACTATCTATTTGTCAAAACTCCTGTGAGCCCAAAGAGTGAATCTTAGCATATGCAAATTTTGAACAATCACTTAGGATGTCAGGAATTACCAGGAGATAATGATATTGTGACTAATATATCTATACTACAGATAAATGAAAAAAATTCTCACTAAAGTGGGTGGGAGGAAAAAGATGCTGATGAAAGGAAGTCTAAAATCAATAGGGACTATAAAATTAAAGTACCAGTAACCCTCTGTACTCTGATTGATGAAATTGTTACCCAGAAGACTATGTGCTAACTATTCTGGTACTAATACACACACACACACACACACACACATACATATGCACACCTACAGACACATCTGTACACAACCCCAAATACATACACACACACACACACATATGCACACCTACAGACACATCTGTACACAACCCCAAATACATAAATATACATATACCACACACATATATACATACACACACACATATACATATATGTGTATGTATGCCAGAATTGACAACTAAATATCTATTATATATTTATTTCAGATTATGGTGAGGGTACAAATGATTAGGTGACATTGTTAGGTGTTAGGTGAAGTGCTTGAGGTGTGCCTATTCTCTTACATTCTACCCATTAGGTGGGAGTGCACTGAGGGCAATTGTATATTAATTTTTAGAATGAGATTATGAGAATATTTACTGTAGGATTAGGAGGTTACACACACTCAAATTCTAGAGTCTAGAATAATTCATGTTTTAAAGGATTATTATTGTAGTATGAATTTATGTTTTGATTCATGTGGATACAGATGGCTACCCAGGAAGTACTTATTGATATTCAGATATGCCTAATTGGTAAACACACATATATTTCCTTGTACTATTAAATGAGACAGCCTAGTAGCAGCTACTCTGGATAGTAGCACATCCAGTAATGAACACACCTAGCACCCAGATGTTGTTTCTAATACTATTCTCCAGGAAAAGAAATTAAGCTTTCCTTGAGAAGTGGCTGACTCTTGAATAGGAAATAAATAAAATGAGCTTGGAGCATTTCGTAGTACCATAAAACGAGGAACTGATTACACATGCATACATGCCCACAGTGATGGAAATAAACCAAAGGGATACAGAAACCAAGAGAAAGAACTCTCAATAGCTAAAACTGGAGAAACCTGAACAAAAATATTTTTTTGGCTCAGTGCCTATGGCTCAACGGTCTGAGGCGCCAGCCATGTACACCCGAGCTGGTGGGTTAAAATCCAGCCTGGGCCCGCCAAACAACAATAACGGCTGCAACCAAAAAATGGTCGGATGTTATGGCAGGCGCCTGCAGTCCCAGCTACTTGGGAGGTGGAGGCAAGAGAATCGCTTGAGCCCAGGAATTAGAGGTTGCTGTGAGCTGTGATGCTACAGCACTCTATCCAGGGTGACAGCTTGAGTCTCTGTCTCAAAAAAAAAAAAATTATATATATATATATGTATATATATTTTTTAAAAAAATTGTTTATAGCCCTAAGTATAATACAAATATCTTTGAGTCCATATTTATATAAATAAATGATTAAATAAATAAATGAGGAGAAATAGAAATCTTACATGTAGAAGAATTTTAAACAGTTTATTTATATACTCTTCTGTAAAGAAGATGAAGCATTGTCTGGCGTGGTGCCTCACGCCTACAATCCTAGCACTCTGAGAGGCCGAGGCAGATGGATTGGCTGAGCTTGGGAGTTTCAAGACCAATGTGAGCAATGGTGAGATCCCATCTCTACTAAAAGTGGAAAAATTAGCCAGGAACTGTGGCAGGTCAACTATTGTCCCAGCCAGCCACTCAGGAGGATGAGGCAAGAGGATCACTTGAGCCAAAGTTTGAGGTTGCTGTGAGCTATCACTCCATGGCACGCTATCCAGGCTGACAAAATGAGAACCTGTCTAAAAAATAATAATAAGGTGAAGCACAGTTCCATATTTTGTAAGTGTAAATGGACATAGTGACTTTATTCCAAAGAGAACAATATAGAAGGATGGAAAAAAACAATAACTTTACAATGAAGAAATATGACAAGCTGTACCTCACCAGGTGATCCAGCTCAACATCCTCACTGGTGATTATGTTGATATCATGTATGTTGATGTGATGATGATAGGTACATGGAAGTGATTAAAATTACCCATCTGTGATCTTCCTTCTAGGAATACACAACCTTATTCTAATCATGAGGAAATATCAGAAAAATTTTAGTGGGAGAATTTTAATTGGATAATCCTCAAAATGGTCAAAGTCATAAAAAAAAGGAAAGTCTAAGACACTCAAGAGACAACAGTTGCTTGTGGTGACATGGTAACAAAAAGCAATATGGCATTCTGAATGGGATCTTGGAACAATAAAGGACTTAGGTAGAAGTCAAGGAAATTTAATTAAGTATGGAATTTAATGAACAATAATGTGTCTATATTCGTTTATTAATTATAATAAATATATCAAAATAGTGTTAGATGGTAATAATAAGCAAAACTAGGCATGAATAACAATGGGAAATCTTGATCTTATCTTCACAATCTTTCTGTAAATCTAAAATGCTTATAAAATTGTTATTTTGTACCTTCATTCTGTACCTTCCTTGAGTTACTGTAGTAGTATCCCTTTATATCTAAAACATTGTAGACATAGATGGCTCATAGAATAGTCTTCTCATAGAAGCTAAGAGTAGAATGGTGGTTGTCACAGGCTGAGGGGAGGAATTGGTCAGGAGAATGGAGAGATATTGGTGAAAGGACTGGTGAAAGGATTCAGTTAGAATAAGCAATTTCTGGACAGCTATTGTACAGCAGGTATAGTTAATAATAATGTACACATGGAAATTACTGACACAGTTAATCTTAATATTCTCACCACACACCAAAAACAGGTGACGTAACGAATGTTATTTCTTTTGATTTAATCACTTCCCAGAACATACATATATCAAAGCATTACATTGTACACCATAAATATATGTAATTTTTAACTAATACACCTTAATACAGATGGGAAAAATTAAGAAGTCCAGACAAATATTTGTTAAAGAAAAAATTTTGAGAGTCGTTTCTTCATACAAATGAAGAAACATTTCTGTGTGTCTTGTAAACAGGGGATATGATTAATCCTTAAGTCCAGATTACCCTTTTGAGGGATATTTTAATAATGAGTAGGGTTTGAGGATAGAAAAAGTGTCTGATGTCTTTAAAAAAGTTCAGGAAAGCTTATTGTCCATTTTAAAAGATTTGTTCAGTCTAAATTTAGGATTCCACTTTTGTAATGTATCCTATTGCATATACACTCATATTAGTTTTAGTTTTAATTTGGGCCCATCAATGCTGCCCCTTGTGACTTCGAGACAAGAGAACTTGACACAATACACTGATGCTCCTCCTACTTGTGGAAACATGAGAAATAATATCATTTTCTCTGACCCAATATCTCAGGACTATCAGTCCCTGAAACTGCCACAAGTTATACTATTAATTTTTTCAAGTGGAATATAATCCCAAACTCTTTACAGTTCCTGATACTCTTTATATTTAAATATTAAGATTGATTTGTCGGCTTGGCACCTGTGGCTCAATGGCTAAGGCGCCAGCCACCTACACCTGGGTTCGAATCCAGCCTGGGCCCGCCAAACAACAATGGTGGCTGCAACCAAAAAATGGCCGGGCATTGTGGCAGGCGCCTATAGTCCCAGCTACTTGGGAGGTGGAAGCAGGAGAATTGCTTAAGCCTAGGAGTTGGAGGTTGCTGTGAGCTGTGATGCCACAGCACTCTATCCAGGGTAACAGCTTGAGGCTCTGTCACACACACAAAAAAAAATTGATTTGTTGTCATTTATGGATAGATAAAATAAAGTCTTATTTTGTCTTGGGGATTTGTCTTCAATGATTTATTCTGACATTAAGTATAAAATATGAATCTTTCTTCATTCCACCCCACATTTCCCATTTCATGTTTTTCATTATTAATAATATAACCAAATTTATTGACCTCAGGGAACTTGTAATATTTTTGTGTATGTATTATCCCCATACAATCATCATAACAAACAGAAGTGGCATTAACCTCTTATATATCAATATAAATATTTTTTAAAAATTCTTGTTGGTTAGAAAATATCTGTTGATCAAAAGTTTCTCTCCAATCAACTCTCCATTGTTTCTGATACCCTGATACCCAGGATATCCACCCCATTCTTAAATAGCAACTAAGAGCAAATGTTAGCAAATTATAGGGGATGTAGGAAAAAGTGCACCAAGCTTGTGGAAGCAGTCACTAGTTTTTGAAGAGAGTGCTGGGAACGAGATGTATGGTTGCCAGCAGACAAGCCCTCAAGCAGCTGCATGTGTTAATGAGACAGGCTCGTAGCTCATTAGGAAAGCAGGGGTTACACATTGAACATTCGTGGTGTAGCAGGGTGGGAGTGGAGCCTGTGGGGAAAGAGCATTAGTGATCATTAAGCACGAAGCTCTTGTGCATGGGCCCCCACACTTGTGGTATAATGCCTCAATAAGAGGCCATGACAGAGAGGGAGGAGCCAAGATGGCGGTGTGTAGCCAGCTTTCTGCAGATGCTCCCATCCAGAAGGAGAGTTAAAGGACAGAAATTTAGTTAGAAAGCCAATGTTTGGCGCTGAGCCAAGAGACAAGTCGAGGAACGCACATCAACCCTACTGGAGTGACCTGCGACCCCAAGGATACAAATAAAAGGTACAGAGCACATCACCAAGCGGATGGGAGTCCCCTCCCATGAGAGACGAGCTCCCAGTGTACTCCATACCTCCATATAAACAAGCCAGCAGAGTTCAGATGTCCTCCCATTCTACCCCAGACAGCTTTCAGATAACTCGAAGAAAACCAATATTCGTCTCATAGGGATACCTGAAAACGAAGAAGTGGTGTCACAGGGCCGAGAGTCTCTTCTTTATGAGATTATGAAAGAGAATTTTCCAGACATGCCAAGAGATTCTAAAATTCAGATAGCAGACAGTTTCAGAACCCCAGTATGACTCAACCCGTATAAGACATCCCCGAGGCACATTATAATTAAGTTCACTAAAGTTAATATGAAAGGGAAAGTTCTGAAAGCAACCTGACACAAGAAATCTATTACCTACAAGGGGAAGAATATTAGAATAACTACAGATCTCTCTGATCAAATCTTTCAAGCTAGAAGAGAATGGGCATCTACTTTTAATCTCCTAAAACAAAATAACTTCCAAGCC
>CAUYON010020350.1:0-51348 GCA_963573935.1 Arctocebus calabarensis
GTGATCAAGGAAATGCCATGAAGGATATCTGTAACAGTATGATCAAAATATTTCTGAATGTATATGAATCGTGCCCTGTGATTGCACCAATGTACATAATTATGATTCAATAAAATTATTAAAAAAAAAAAAAAAAGAAACATCCACGAGGCCAATGTGAACAAGGAAGAGAGTAGTAAAAAGATGATGTAATAGAGACCTTAGTGATGAATATCTGTTTCATTCTGAGTAAGATGGTAAGCCAGGGAGAGGAGTGATGTGATTTCACATATATCTTTAAATGGTTATTGACTGTAGAAAGAAAAAAAAAAGAAGCGTGGAATTTTTGTCTTCAACAAGGATTTCACTACCTTAGCACTGTTGGCATTTTAGGTTGGTTGATTCTTTTGGGAAGAGAGTTGATCTATAATTGTGGAGTGTTTAGCAGCACCTCAGGGCTTCAGTGGATGTCGGTAGCACATCCCCTCCCCCCTTGTGACAACTAATGTCTCCAGACATTAACAGATGTCCCCTGAGGGACAAATCACCCCTGATTTAAGAACTACTTGTTTAAACAATTAGATAAATTGAGTTACCATTTACTGAAATGGTAAAGGTTGGTGGGGAGAGCTGATTCAGGGGATAAAATCAACATTTCTGTTATGTGTAAGCTGGTTATTTCCCAAAGTCTCGACTGGCAGTTGGCTATGTCAGCGTATGTCAGGACTGGTAGTATGAACTTGAGAACTATTAGCATATGGTATTCAAAGCCCTAAGATGGCATGAGATCACCTAGGAGTAGATGAAAAGTTCCAAGGAGTAAGCCCAGGGACTCTCAATATTTCAAAGTTGAAGAAAACCTCAAACCCTGTGAGACCTAAGCCAAGAAGATATTTCCAGGAGGAGAGTGTAACAGTGCCAAATAATTCTGAGAGAAAAAAAGCCATCTCACCTGCAATGCTTGAAGTCACATTACTGGTGAATGAGCAGCACCTTGACCTCAGTAGGTGCTTCATCCCAGTCAGCCAGAGGGGAATTTAGATGCCATTTTGCCAGTGCATATTCTGTCATGGACAAACAGTGTCCTGCTTTGCAAGGGTTATGGGGTAGTTATAAGCGCATTCAAGCCCATGTGAGGCAAATAACAGATCTCAGAGTTTCGTCTTTGAGAGTGTGTTTCCTGGGTAATGCAGCCACTCCCGGGGCCCCTGGTCATCTGCTAACTGCTGTCCTTAGAGGAGCCAGAACTTGCTTGCCACTCAGCTGCTGCCTCTGCCTGAACCCCTGACACTCCACCGAGGCTGGCAGTTGGTAGATAAGCCAGCAAAAACAGAACTACTACCTCCTTGTACACACCCTACAACTTGCCACAACTGCCTCCCCTTAGCAAAGTGTGTTGAATACTGCTGACAATACTGGGGAGTTGGGGACAAGTAACAGACTTAGTTTTGATTATCACAAAGAGAATTTAGAAAGGCTTACGGAGACCAAGTATTAACTGATACAATTTTTAGAAAGTCCAGGAAGAAGGAAAACTAGACAGCATGTTATATAGGGACACATATAAATGAGATAAAAATTGTATTCTAAAAAGAAAATCAATTATGAGCAGATACAACTTGGGAAAGTACTGTAGTGACGTCACGAGATGGGGCAGGAAAGGAGTCACTGATGGGAGGAGAGGCACTGGGCAATGTTCCAGTTATTAGCTTGGGTGACCGGCTGCCTGTGTTCATTTCACATTCCCCTCCAGAACTTATTTATGCATTACATGTTTTCTCTTGTATGCATAAAACGTTTGAAACTGAAAGAATTTGTGCAGTGGGAACGTGGAAGCAGGAAAACAGTAATGATAGGCATACAGTACCAAATTCCCTTGAGATTGGAGAAACAGAATGCATTTTTGAAAATGTTCTAAAATGAGTACAATATAATATATATGTAATTGGTTTATTAGTCTGACTTGTTGGGATATAAATATGAATGAGTTTTTAATTTTCCCAGATTATTTCCCTCTTCTACTTAGCCATAGAGTTCATAGGGATAGTGAAGCCTTATTCTATCCTATTTTAGGTCACTTTTAGTTATTTAAACAGTCTCCTGTTTTTAAAGATCCTCTCCCACTCTTTTTAAAATTTTAATCTCACAGTTAAGTAAAAGCTTTCTTTTCCTTTCCTTGCTTATGATTCTAGGAAAATGGAATGGCAGAGATAAAAATGATCTGCTCTCGGACATTTCTTCCTTATTCATGTAAAACTCCCCAAACCTTAATAAACCGAACAATTGTTTTGTTTAACTGTTAATTTAGTAATCAGGAATTCAGTGAGAGCTCTGCTGGGCAGTTTGGCTATGATCTGAAGGGCATGTGGGGCTGGAGGCTGTACTGCCAAGCAGTCTTTTTCACTGACAAGTCTGGCATCTCTCACTCCTCTACCCACGTGGTGGTTCATCCTCCAGAACCTCTCCACGTGCTCCACAATAATCTCAGGGTATTTTACATTTAGCAAAATTGCACTTTGTTTTTTCTTTCTTTCCTGTATTTTTTTTTTTTTAAACAAAGCCACTGTCAGCTTTCAAAAGGCAGGCAGTGGAAACTGTCAAGCCAATGAAAGGCTGTATCCCAAAGAGTTACGGCATTCTACTTGTGAAAGCAGTGACAGGGAATACCAAATTTCAAGGGGTGGAGAAATTGCTGGGAGGCAATTTTTTTGCCTACGAGGTGAGCCTTTGCAGGTCACCTGCAATATTCATTTGGGCCTTCTTTGCCACTTAACTGCATGCCTACAGGATGTTTCAGAGATATTTCCTCTTGTTCTAGCAGCTTCTCTCCTCCCTGCTGCTCGTTTTCATCTGGCACCCAAACTTTATTTCTTGTGTCTCTATTTTGTTGGTGGAAGGAAAACCCCTTATCACTCAACCAAAATGGGGAGTGATATCTATAAATGATACATATACACATATATAAATGATACATATACACTGACACACATTCACGTACATACACACACTCCCAAGGTGTATCACCTTGTGGGAATATGCAACAAAATACATCATTATTATTGTCCATGGAGCAGAAAAGGGGCTCCCAGTTATAGCTCAAAGTCAGTAGACTCCAAGGTCAAAGTGTGATCTATTCAACAGAATTACTGAAATGTCCTAAATGTGGAATTTAGAAGAAATGTAGAACAACAGTGAGTGCCAGAAATGACAAGAAAAGGTGAGGGGTGGGGAGGTAAATGGAGTTAAAATGAATTAAACTTGTAGCACCGTTAAAAAGGTATTAGACTATAAACAGTCAAGGATTCATGCTGAAATCTCTAGTCAAACCACAAAAATAATAGTAAAATAGCATATAACTATCTCACCAATGATATTAAGTCCTCCAAAAAAGAAATTAAAATGTTTTCTGATTGTATATACAGTGTAAAACAAAACATAAACTGATGATTATTATAAGAGCCAGATTTAAAGACAAAAGTTTTGGAAGGAAAGGATGAAAACTATATACTTGCAAACCTGAGCCAAAAGAATGTAGATATATTAATATCAGCAAAGTAGATTCTAAAGCAAAGTGCAATATACACGTTGACTAGACATAAAAAATGTCACTGGAAATCAAGACAATGCAAGTTTAAAACATGAGCTACCATTTCATAGCATTCTGACTTTTTAAGTTAAGACATCAGACATTTGACTAGGCATGCTGGCTCACGCCTATAATTTTAGCACTTTGGGAGGCTGAGGCAGGTGGATTGCTTGAGTTCAGGAGTTTGAGATTAGCTGAGCAAGAGCAAGACCCTTGTCTCTTCTAAAAATAGAAGAAAAAAATACTAGCCAGGTGTTGTGGTGGGAGCCTATAGACCCAGCTCCATGAGAGGCTGAGACAAGAGGATCTCTTCAGCCCTAGAGTTTGAAGGTGCTGTGGGCTGTGACACCATGGCACTCTACACAGGGTGACAGAGTGAGACTTCATCTAAAAAAAAAAGAAAAGAAAAGAAAAAGAAATGAGACATTTGGTAAGGATATGGAACATGAGGAATTCACCCAAACTTCCCTTGAAAGCATATATGAGGTTGCACAATTAAGTTAAGGAGCTCAGGCTAGAGAAAGTGCTACCTACCTCCTTGCTGAATATCACTATGGCCACCTTCGAGGTACTCCCTTTGGGAAGCTAGGCGCTGACACCAGTACCTAGTCAACCCCTCAAAGCACTTTTCTGCTAACTTAATTGTCAGACCTCATACAGTGATAGCTCTAATGGATATTCCAGAAAGTGAGCTCCAAAATTGCTTTGAAGGAAAGTAATGAGTGATGAATGCACAATTCAGGGTTCTGATTATCTAGGCTTGAAGAAGAAGGGGGAATTTGATCTAGGACGGAAATGGATAGGATATCTGAGGCTAAGGTAGTTAGTGGTGGGTTCATGGATATTCCTTTTTTATTATTTCCTTTAAACTGTTGTCTATATATTTTTGTAATGTCTGATCTATTGCACAGTAAAATGTATCACAGAGGGGGCCTCACCTAGGAGGACTTGATACATGTATGATTTGATCATGCAAAACATACATATGGAGAAGTAATCTGAAATGTATCTTATGATTTTAACTTCATCTCCTACTAGCTGCCTCAGATATTCTTTCTTTGGGATCACATAGGGGGCAAGTAAGTGAATAATAAGCTTAAAGAGGTCTGCCAATGCCTTTAACATCATGGCTTTGGGCTTCTTTTTACCCGATTGAATGAATTACCCACCTCCCCCTGGATGTACCACACCATTTCATTCTCTAAGCATCTATGCTAGCCTTTTCTTTGACTGGAATGACCTCCCCTGACTTTTGCTCTTTGGCAAAATTTTTTACATTCTCCAAGTTCTCAAATCTTCCCTCTTCTCTGAAACCTTCCACACCTCCCTCTCCCACTCCTCAGTCTCTGAGGATTAATCATTCCTGCCTCCCTTTGCCTGTTATACCTTGAAGATAATTCCATACTGTAATTACTTGTTTAAATACATGATCCTTTCTCCTATCCCTTGTAACCTAATTATTGGTTAATTTAGAGTAGAAACCTGATTTTATCCATGTTTGTTTACCTGTTACATAACACATAGTAAGCGTTCAGTGGAAGAAAAAAGGAATATCTCAGCATGCTTCTCATTATTGGAAGAGATCAGTGAATGAAAGAAGCCAGGTCAAGACATATTCATAGCATGTGGTGTAGGAGTTTGTGATGAAAGCAAGGAGTTTGTGCCTTATTCAGTAGGCATTTGGGAAACCATTTCTAGATTTTGAGCAGTTTTTCCTGAAGACTAATTCTGGATTGGAGGTGACAGAACATTTAAGAGACAATTATAATAGTGCAGTTAAAGGCAATAAAGCCTGAATTAAGCCATCCTTAGTATCAAGGATGACAAAATAGTTAAAGAAGGCTGGCCACTAGGGGTTCACACCTGAAATCCTGCCAACCTGAGCAAGAGTGAAACTCCATCTACTAAAAATAGATAAAATTAGCCAGTATACCCATTATTCAGTAATGGGTGCGTGTAGTCCCAGCTACATGGAAGGCTGAGGCAAAAGGATCACTTGAGCCCAGGAGTTTGAGGTTGCAGTGAGCTATGATGATGTCACTGTACTCTACCTGGGGGCAACAGAGCAACATTCAATCTCAAAACAAAACAAAATAAATGAAATAAAACATAATTAAAGAAGTCTATAATAGTAATCTAATGTGCATACCATTCAATTTGGTGGTAATCTTATTTAAAGGTATATTCTCATTCTGTAGGCCTGGGTTGAGACCAGAAATATTGCATTTCTTGCACTATCTATCCAATATGACAGCTTCCTAGCTAAGATGCTATCAAGTACTTGAAATGCGTGAAGATAGTGCAATTTAATTTCATTTTTTAAAGTGGTTTAAATCACAATTAATAACTGAAGTAGTACAAAATATTTCTAAATACATATATTTTATTATTCTTCATTACATTATTCCCCCCCCCCATTGGTAATACAAAATTTATTTACAGAAAACACTAAAGCTCCTGGTAGAGGGAGAGAATTCAAGTGGGGAGAGAGAAGCTCTCTCCGTTTCTCTCCTGGTCTTTCCCCGTCTCCTCCTTTAGGCCTTTAGTCTCAGGGTATCTATAGGTATATGGGTTCCTTGGCCAGGAAATGAATGAATACAGTCCCTTCCACCAGGGGCAAGGTGAATGAATGTATTAATGAATGAACACAGTCCATTCACGGAAATGAGGCCTAGGACATTCACAAGAAATTAACCTAGGCATAGGAAATGGGGGTTCCACATTTAGTCCTAAGTGAAGTGAAGGAGACACCAAGGCACAGGTGTTTCCTTGGCAGTTGTCCAGCCTTTTTGGCTATTGGAGCCTCTGGTGGAGGTTGGGGGTCCCCCTCCTTGCCTGTCATCCAGCCCGCTGGCTTTTCAGCTGACTGCTGCAGCACCGACACCACCAAGGAAGAGGCGGCAGATCTGCCATCTCCGCTGAGCTGGCTAGGGCACCAAATTCTCCCTCCCCGAGTAGAAACTCTAATTGCTGTTAGGGACAAGGGGCGAAGACTCCATCTAACTGCTTCCTGCTGAATCGGGAGATGATAGAAGGGGGCAGTTAGGGTTTCTCTGGAGGGAGAGAGATACAGGGGTTCATGGACAAGAACCATCTTTATTACCTGTGGCTTGATGACATTTCTGGAAAACAAATCTGATTAGTGTAATCAGTAATAGGCAAAGGTAGAAAGGCGTTAGGTCAGAAGCACTTATTCAGTGATGCTAAAAGAAAACCAAATTAGGATTTTTCTTGCTGTTTCCTAATAATAACTTAAAACTTTATTTTTGCTCACAATTGTAGGTGGTCTGTGGTTGGCTGTCTTCATTGCCTGCCTCTGTAGAAGATGGAGGGTTCCAGGACTTTACTCGTGAATGATGTATGCAAGAATCGACTCCTACAACTTTAACAGTAGAAGACAAGATAACAGGAAAGGGGACTTCCCAAGTTGGGGTCAGGAAAGGTAAATTAGATGGAAGAGTTTTGACCATGACTAGATCTCCAGGAGGGAAAAGTTCCTGTTTTAGTTAGTATGTCCCTCCCCAAACGGGGAGCAGGACTTTCAGGGATGATTAGGGAGGCATGAGAGAACAGCAAATCATCCCAATTGCAGCTTAGAGACTGGGAGAAAAATTTGCTAACCGGCTGTCCAGACACCTCCTGTATAGTTATGGATTTGGGAGATAAAAGACCAGGATTAGAGAGAAGTACAGACAAGGTTGCTCCAGTGTCCAAAAGAAATTTTTTCTCCTGATGCTCCACTGTAAGGCAAACCTGGGGCTCCTGAGGGGTGATGACAGAAGCTGGGGCCATGAGAATATGCCCCAGGCACTCTCAGTCCAGTTTGGGCTCCGATGGGGTCACTGTCCCAGGAGGCCTTCGCCTCTGGGGACAGGCCACCCTCCAGGGGGTTAATGCCAATTATTCGTTGAACAAAAAGGTTCCTAAAAATGTAACAAATGCATATTCTGACAAGGTATTGCTTAATCAAATCTAGTTAGCAGAAACCCTAATCACCTCTTATTTCGTTTACCTAAGCCAATTTACAAAGATAAACTCAAGTGGAGATGGGTCTATTTTGTAGTAGAGCCCTGAAACGTGGTCATCATTACATATAACAGATCTTTTCTAAACCAATATGTACCTATTTACCTGGGAGTCTGTTCAGTAGAAAAAATAAATAATATATCATTGTTATACGTGACACTTTCTGTTATAGAGAAGGCAAAGATTTTTCACCCTTGTGGAAAAGACATTTCATGCAAAAATATTTCAAGCCCTGCTCTCAGGGCTTTTGCCAGAGGTCTTATCTATTGCCATGACTTCCCATTTAAGTGTAATTTCTGGTAAAGAGAAGATTGTTTGACAAAAGGAGTACAGACAGGGGGTCATACCCACAGAATCATTTTACCATGTGCTCCATATTCCAAAAGCAGCTGGTCTGACAGAATTATGTTATGACCTACAGAATGCTCAATTTCAATGCCAGCTGGCGTGCAATTTCCTACAAGATTGGAGTGCTTTCCTAAATAATTCAATTTAATAACATAGCCAGTAGTCAATATATGGTGCTGTGTTTTCCATAGCCAGAAATATAGATCCACACACCAGGAGATTTAAGGTAGACATAAACTTGCTTACTACTATATCAGAGAATCCATTAGCTTCCACAGGTTTGAGGGTTCTGTTATGTGAGAGAGAAGTACTTCCACCATGGAATATGACAGTGAAACGTTTACTTGGAAGCTGACTGACGGTTATAGAATCCTCATGCCACTGAACTAACGAACAGAGAAGAGGCTCATTAAGTTGGGTGGCTAGTTGGTCCCAAATCTAAGCAGAAAATGAACTACTCTGCTCTACACTGGTAGTAAGATGGCCATAGCTAAAACCCAGAGATTCAGTAGAGCCCTTCTTAGAATCTCCTGACCAGTATTCTTTAATAGAAAATAGTAGGAAAACACTAAGACTACATTAAAGTAATGCTAACAAGGACTCAGGTGTTACAGCAATTTCAATCATATAGGCATATAAAAAAATCAGATTTTTCCTAGGTGTTGGCAGAGGGTAAAGGCAACAGAGTATATGGTAGAGAAAAAAGCTATTAGTATCAATTTAAACCTTATAATCAGCTACAGTAGCTATGTTTTATGTTACTTCTCTTTCTTATTTACTATTTTACAAGAAAAACACTAGTAGTGTGTAACATTTTACATTTCAGTTAAAAATGTGATCCAATTACCAATACCCCACTAGCTATGGTAGCTAATGAGATGTGTATTCACTGTGTTGAGTATACAAAAAATCTATAACAAAAGCACAAGAATTTTTATAAAATAGATAATATATGTACATATTTTAGGATACATGATTATTTTGATACACTTATATAATGTGTAAAGACCAATTTAGGGTAATTGGGATATGCATTTCCTTAAATTATTTATCTTTTCATTATCCTAGGGACATTCAAATTATTCTTTTCTAGCTATCTGGAAATGTACAATGGATTCTTGTTAGCTATAGTAAGGATGTCTGATGACAGTCAAAATACCAGGACAGGAAATGATATCGTACTCTGTGAATGCCATTCTCTACTATCTGCATCCTGTTCTATGACTGAGAGGATGACTCTTACTGCCCACATCAATGGATTGATTATTTTCCAGTTAATGACAAGGTTTCAATGAAAAGAGATACTGACAGGAGAGCCAGAGAATGGGAAGAGAGTTAGAGGTAGTTAGTTCCCTAAGCCCTCCTGACGTATCTCCACATTGACTACATTAATACTAAAAAAAATGAGAGAGTTCTGGGTGGCACCTGTGGCTCAAAGGACTAGGGTGCCAGCCTCATATACCAGAAGTGGTGGGTTCAAACCCAGCTCCAGCCATTAAAAAAAAAAAAAATGAGAGAGTTCTTATGAGCTGATTCTCTCTTGCACAGAAACATTCCTCTCTATCTTTCCTAACCCTTAATGCTGTAAGACTAAGCCGTGGAAATAACTCCCTGTTTCTGCTGTACCTAAGCACTGTATTATTCTATACTCCTTTTCTTAACCTCTGCCCCAAACTTTCATTAGTACTTCAACTCTGCTCAAATTATCCAACTTTAGAATATTTGAGAGTACCATTTCTTTTCTACCAGAGCTCTGATACACTGACTTCTTCAAACCAGTTTCATCATACTTTTATACTTATTTGATATGCCCTACTTTTTCAATTCTTATATTGGCTTCTCTCACACTCTGATAATTAAGATTAAATGTATATGTTATTTTAACTCTCCTAACTAACTAATTTTGTTAATACCCCACAAATTCATTTATATTTTGTAATTATTTTCTTTCCCTCTTTCCTTCATCATTCCAAAATTTCTGAGATTTTCAAATACCGTTTAAATTTTTTTAACCAAGTCTTTCATTTGATTTTGCATGAGAAAATCGCTGTTTAAGAATATTCAACTCTTCTTTTCAAATTGACATTTGTGTACTCAGCAGATATTTGCTAAGCATCTATTCCATGCAGGGAACTGTTTTAGGTATTACGAATATAATACAGTAGTAAACAAAACATACAAGGAACATCTATGTTAAAGTATATTGACCATATATTATACCTTTGTAAAAATGCATACAGTATACATCACAAAGAGTAAAGTTGACAGTAAACTATCATCTTTGGTTAATAATGCATCAATATTGGTTCATTTACTGTAACAACTTCTGATGAAAGATGTTAATTATAGGACTCATTGGGGAGAGTAGCAGGGGAAATGAGGGAACTCTATTGTTCCATTGTTTGACGCCTAAAACTGTTTTGCTTTGTTTTAAGTTTCTTAATTAAATAAAAATACATTGGCACTGTCTTCTTTATCTTATTAGATTTTTACTGTTATAATAACCTATATACTTGTTAAAAATTTTATCAAGTAATAAATAACAAAATAGTTTTGATCAGGTGCAATGGCTTATGCCTATAATCTTAGCATTTTGATAGGTCAAGGTGGGAGGATTGTTTGAAACCGGGAGTTTGAGATCAGCCTAAGCAATAGCTAGACTCTGTGAGTACAACATGTAAAAAAATTAACCAAGGATAGTTCCCAATACTGGGGAGGCTGAAGCAGGAGAATCACCTGAGCATAGGGGTTTGTGGGTACAGTGAGCTACAGTTGCACCACTGCCCTCCAGCCTAGGTTACAAGGTAAGACCGTGTTTCAAAAACAAACAAACAAACAAACAACCCCTCCACACATACACACACACACATACACACACACACAAATAATAGGAGTCTTAAAAATAGAAATTTATTCCTCTCTTATGAGGAAAAAACATTCTGAAGTTGGTAGCTCTGTATAACAAAATGGGCTTTTTTGATCTCTGGAGACCTAGACTTTCTCCCCTTCATCATCCTAGCATGTGGTTTCTGTTTTCAAGGTGATCTATGTTCAAATTGATTCCTAGTGTTTAACTATATACACATTCCACTCTGTGTAATGAAGGAGGGAGAACAAACCATAACAAAAAGTCCTTATCTCAGCTGTATCAACCCTGTCTGGACAGTCCGCACAGATTTTCTAGTGAACACTTGTATTTATATCTCATTGGCAAGTACTTAGTCACATGAACACAGATCATTAAGGAAAGCTGAGAAAAAAAAAAATATATATATATATATATTTAAAGCAGGGCATGTAGTCACCCAACATAAAATTGTAAACACTTATTATGGCATTCTTTGCATATGGAATCTGAAAACCTAACAATGATTAGATAAATAGTATGAATCTGTTTCAACTTTTAAATATTATGTATATACACACACACATATATATCAAGCATAGGCTAAGTATACAAGAATAATAGTTACTATTAAGTGCAACTGAGAATATAATGCATTAGAAATTGACTGAGGGACTGATTTAAAGGCATAAAGTCTTGAGTCCTGAGAAGGTGGAAATCACACCCAGATCTTTTCAAGCTCAAAGGTGAGGGAGTGCAAAGGTCCTGAGTTTGGCCAGTGGAAGGGAAATACAGACCAGACTGGTGAGCACCATGTGGGACGAGGGAGCTGACACCTCAGTGGTACACGACAGCCGGGCTTGTTAAGAGTAGACTGGGCATCTTGCTGAGGATGATGACCATGGCAATGTTCTCAGTGGAGATGCGCTTGGACTTAATTTATTCTTTGTAAAGCTTGTTTTGACTACTCTGTGCTCATGAGAGAAGAGCAACAGTGAAGAAACAAAAGTCCATTAGGCTCCAACTGAAATACTCCCAGCAAGGTATGATGACTTAAACTAGGGATGCGCAAACAGACTTGTTATAATGCTTAGAGTATCAACTCGAGTACTTTTTTCAGAGACAGTGGTGGTACTTGTATTAAATTATTACATTATATCCTTTCCTCCTTTTTTTCCATCATTTTTCTCCTTCCCTTCTAAATGTAATACTATTACAGTAGAACCTCTGTAAGTTGACAACCAAGGGACTGTGACAAAGAAGTTAACATACAGAGGTGGTCAAAACATAAGGAACTAGGTCTGCTGTACTGATGTGTGCAGGTGGCGCGTGTCTGGTCTATGAATATTAGGTTAACTTGAGGAGATGGT
This sequence comes from Arctocebus calabarensis, assembly GCA_963573935.1. Lineage (NCBI taxonomy): Eukaryota > Metazoa > Chordata > Mammalia > Primates > Lorisidae > Arctocebus > Arctocebus calabarensis. The sequence continues at coordinate 12,155 of CAUYON010020350.1, forward strand.
CGATGTAGGGAGGTGGTCAACTATGGAGGCTTTATTATATTTTCCTTTAATATAAAAAAAAAACACTGACATGGTATTGTTTGCTTTGTTGTTTCAAGAATTCAAACATGTTACCAAGGACCTAGCATCCTTCTTAAAGTTTTTAAAACTATGAAATATTTTTCACATAGAGTAAACTTCAAGGAGGAACATAGTCCACCCACAAGCACACTCTGCCTATCATAACACTTCAAAATTATAGTTGAAGTCTTTTTTTCTATATCCTTTAATCTCATTATCCAAATGTCAGCTAAATAAAACTGTCATAAATTTCAGTTAATCATGTATAACTACATTCTACTTTTACTAATTACGTATATTTCTAAAAGAGAATCCTATATATATATATACACATATTGATAATGCTTATGGATATTTATATGACTTTATGTAGATACTATCACAATGAGTAGATTTTTATCTTAGCCAATATTAATTTTGCGCAATTCATCCATGAAAATGAAGAAAGTACAGCTTCGTATACCTCTCTGACAGCCGTTAGTACACTGATAAATGTTTAACCACCAGCTTTCTAACTGTACATATTTATTATAAGTATTATTGAATTAAGGAGGTGTAGCACATAATTCATCAACAATAATGAAAGGAAAAGTATACTTTATTGAAAATTTCGAATAATCAGTTGATTCTTACACAATGTTGTTGTTAATTCTGGCCAAACTCTCATATCTATAGTCTAGAAGAGGAAAAATTTTACTTTCACTCTCTTAGAGTTTGCTATCTGGACCTGAAAATTTAAATTGAGATAAAATGAATCAAAGGAAAAAATAAAAAGCATTCAAAATTATTTAATACAAGTTTCATGTGGCACAGAAGGCCTCATGAGGAAGTGAATACCCAACAACACACGGTTGAATACTTTACATACTGAATTGGACAAAGACAAAGTAAACTGTGCAATGTGATAAGGCAAAGCGGCTTATGCTGGGGTGGTTAATTGGGTTGAGAAGTATTTAGGAAGATTAGGGTTAGATTTGCACAGATTTTTCTGTCCTCAACTTTCCCATTCTTTATGATAAGAATGTTACTTTCTTTCAATGAGGACATCATGCATGTGAGAATTTTTTCTCGTGCTTTTATAAAAAAAGAGGGAAGGTCAGAATGTTTTTCTTGCATCTGCTGTTTTCAAATGTCTTTAACTCAAAATAGACAATATCTCAGAGTGGTATATTTGGGGTAGTGTGTTCCTCATTCCTCCAATAGCTAGCCTGTGATTATGCCAGATGAACAAGTGTAGTTTTGACATGAAAGTTGGTTGATATTTTCTCTACATTAACAAGTAAGATAAAAGTAAAATTACAACACCATATGTTAGAACTTCACTTGTTCATTAATCACGTGTGTGATTTCTTTCCTAAAACAGATTATAATTGTTGAAAACAGATCCTCTCAATATTTTGTGCCATTTACAATGTGGTGGGTACATATTATATGGTTTTGAGTTTAATATGTTTTATTCAAACGTACTTCAGACCTGATTTGTAGCATTTTCCAGTTTCAGGCCACTAAACTAGTATTTGTAACAACCAGGCTGTGAAGGTCTTGCAGTGCCCAGAGATGTGTGTTTTCCAATGCTGGCTTGGATGTGGCCATGGATGAAAAAGTACAAAAAAAACCTCCCAGGAAATGGAACTAATTACATCCAGAGTAGCCAATCAAGATGCATATTCGAACTAGGCATGGTGGCTCACAGCTGTACTCCTAGCACTCTGGAAGGCTGAGGCAGGATGATCCTTTGACCAGCCTGAGCAAGAGGAAGATCCTCTGTTTACTAAAAATAGAAAAATTATCTGGGTGTTGTGTCATGCACCCGTGGGAGGTTGTGTGCCACCTTCCTGGAAAGCTGAAGCAATTGCTTGAACCCAGGAGTTTGAGGTTATTGCGAGCTATGCTTATGCCACAGCACTCGAGGTGCTGTTTGGGTACAGAGTGAGACTCTGTCTCAAAACAGACAAAAAATCAAACAAATACACAAACAAACAAAAAGATACATATATCTGTATGTATATATTTACTCTTCTTGACAAGAAAGTCTCTGGTCTTCCATGAGATCTGGAATTTGCTATGGATCAAGGCTATGATATAGTTATTTTTCTAATTTCTAAATGGGGTTTTATTAAGATAACTAAAAGAAAATGTATATGTTATATGCATTGCAAGAAAATAAAGTTCACACATTACTCAACCATTCTGAACTTTAAGGTAGATGCAAGAAATGAAGTAGGTTGTTTCATATAAGGAGGGAAAGAGTTTGAATTTTTTTTTTAAGAGTTTGAATGTTTTAAAAAACTGAAATGGATGCATTGGAATATTTGGAAAAACAAATAGATCGAACTATGGAAAACACTTTTGTTGGAATCCAATAAACTTGTTCTACATTCCTTTGGTAATTAAACACTTAGCTTTTCACCCAGAAAAAAAAAATATATATATATATGTGTGTGTGTGTGTGTGTGTATATACGTGTGCCATTTGTGTGTACACCCACACTACACTCCCCACTTCTCCTACATTGCTGTGTACATCTGCATAGCAATGTGATTGAATTCTATCGAAAGCGATGGGAGCTAATTTCTGTGAGTTTTAGTATTTCTCATGTGCTATCAAGGGAGAAGATGAGTCTTTCTCCCCTGTTCGGGACATTTGTAAGAGGGAAGCCATCCTGGAGCACGCGGGTAAGGACAGCGTTTCTGGGCTTGGTTTAACATGCACACGAGATGCAGTAGCAGGAGAGACAGCTCCTTCCCAGGTGTATGTCCCCGTAGCCCTGCGGTCTTACACAGGAGTGACGATGGGGAATGCCTAGGAGCAGCTGGTCATGAAAAACTGTCTCCAACTTATCATCTCAGCCTAGATTTTGAGCTACACTGATGCTACCTCCAGGAAACCAGCAATACTTGTCATACAGAACCTCGGGGAGAGGCAAGGAATGCGTTTTTAAAAGTTTTCCTCTAATCCATTCTGTTACATCTGCCTCTGAAATTGCTCTTTTCTGTGCTGTGCCAACTCAATTTCCACACATATATTAATTCAAAGCAGTCTGTTATCTCACAAGAGATTTGTCAAGTTGTGAGGTGCTGCCTGAGTTCCCAGAATTCGGGGTTATTTTTCCTTTTGCTTCTGGATTCTCTTCAGGATTGATTTTGAGGGAAGGAGTCAGCAGCCTTGGTAGCTTGACAGTATCTTCACAGGATGCCCAACTCAGAGAATACAGAGGTCTATATATTTTATTTATCTTTTAAAAACAAGGCAGTTACTTAAGATGCTGAAAAAAATGAAGAGCCTGCCATGTTTACACTTCAGCTTGAGTTACTTTGATTACTAGCTCTTGAGAGGTATTCCAAATAATCTAACTTGGAGAGTTAACTAATTATCTATGTGGTCAATTAAACCTAATTGCTGTGAGTCTATTTAGACATGTACATAGCACAAATCTACATGACAAGTAGGACTTGGACAATATATTATTAAGTGAGTCATAAAAAGACACAAAAGATTGAGAAAATTGAATGAAAGTTCACTCACATGCTTTCATCTGCCTTTTACTGCACTTAATTGAAAAACCATTAGTTCTACAAGTTATAGAATTCCTGGTTAATGCTATAAGGTTTGTAAAAGACTAATCCCTGCTCAAAATCACCTCAAATATTAATGTTTGCTTGAAATTATTTAAAGCCTGTAAAGTTCAAAATAATAGATTTCATTCCTCCATTTCCTATTTAATATAAATAAAATGTTTAAATGTTCAAATATAATATTACATTCATTCTCAATTATATAAAGTTTTTCAGATTTTATATCCTTTGATATTTTTTCACTTTATGTATCAAGAAAGCAATGTATTACTTCCAAATTATTATGGTATCTTACAGGGGTTCAGAAAGCAAGTCTCACTTCTAAGTCAATAATGTGTTATAATTAAATGTATTTAAGTATTTCTGATGCCTTTGGATTTATTGCACTTGCTTGAAAGTGGTTCTTTTAATACATATGAAAGCTAGTAGGCTTCTATCATGAATCTATGACAGAAATGAGACTCAGTCATCTGGTGAAGGAATTTTAAATCTGGCTATCTTTCTGCTCAATTGAGATCAGCAGGTTTTGGGGCAGGATATTTTATGAGAAATCTCTGCACTCATGTCCATGCTTAAAACAATTTATCATTTCCCTTTCCATTTGAAGAACTTTTACTGACTGAGAATTAATTTACTGTATAGAGTTTGATTTGATAGGGCCTGAACCTTTTGTTCAGGAGGTAGTTAACAATACAGTTTTATTCATATTTCTTTTTAGTTTCACATTCATGCTCAATTTCATTGAAATGAATAATTAATTAAGTAAACTATTCAGCTGCTTGAAATATAAAGGAAAAATGCCATAATAACTGTTTGTATTTATAATCACTCCAGCAGTTAAATATTATACAGAAAAAGAACAAACCAGATTCCAGATAAATATAATTGCATAAATAAATGAATATGCTTCGATATGTTTAAAACATAGAGAAAATATTTTTTTTTTAATTTTAGGATGCTAAAAATAATGATGAGGAAGTAAAATAAGCAGTTTAATTTTTTAACTTCAATTTTCAGTTATTATGGTTTTTTTTTTCCTCTGTTTAACATCTACAGGAAATCTTTCAACAGTTGCCAAGTCTTGCATATGTCAGGCTTAATTTTAAGAGAACTCTAAAATCATCAACTGAATTTATCATAAAACTATGACCATTCTGTCAAAGGCATCTAAATGACTAAATAGAAAAATAATTTGTTTAATTCCTTTGAATCTATTATTTCTACACAATGACTAAGCTCACTCTTTTATTCAGCCATTAAATATGAAGGTCAATTATGCACAGGAAGCTGGTAAAGTGCTGGGGATTCAAGGATGAATATAAAATGATCAGTGCTCTTAAGGTCTGTCCAAGGGGAACCTCACTTCCAGTTGAAAGGACACAGCACATTCAACCTCCACCTCAACTTCTCTTAAGAGTTTTGGTGCATTTGATATCCTTTGAATGATTTTCTTTTTTGTCTCATGTTCAGTTTATTGTTTTTTACATATTTCCAAATTTCCCCAATCTTGTTTTTCAGTTTTGTAGGCTATTTCCTTTAATTCTCATAAAGGCGTTATTGTCTATGTCTCTCCCCTGAAATAACTAAGAACTTTGCTGTTTTAATTTTCCAAATATGCATTTTTTTACATTCAAACTTAGTGAAAGAGAAAACTAATACACAAGTACCTGGTCAAATTTTTTTGCAATTTTTTGGATACTAATATGTTTATAATTAAGGGTAGATTCATAAAATACTTTCTTAGCACTCAAGTAGGAGGCAATATACCTCCTTAAAGTATAAGTGGAATGTGAAACCCTAAAGGCAATAATTATTCATTTGAATGTTACTAATTTCTCATGCTCAAGACAAAATACATTAATTTTCCCCAAAATTTTAGTATTTTATTGTTTGTTTTACTGTCATATATAGAAAACAAATAAAATTTACTGAATGCCTTTAGTTTTACTTATCTTACATATGTAAAATTCTGATTTAATTAATTGTCTCTTTCAAGGAGATTTTGTGGTGAATATCCATCTTAACAGATTAAAAAAAATGACACACAGACCAATATATTAGATAAATTTCTTTATGTAGAAAATGACTGAATGAACGATTAAAATACTTTTGGTTGTAGAGGGGGTTCAAGTGGCTCTATTTGTAGTTACTGTGCATTCTAGGCACAAAGCAATGATAACTGACTTGACATACAATGCAATTAGAAATTTTAGTTGGATGGGGTTTAGGTAAACCCTAGCAACAATGTTACATTTATTCATAAACAAAAAACCTGTCTCAATTAAATACTACTTAAAGCTCAGTAGTATTTGATCAATTCATGCAGCAGAGTATAAAGGGTCAAGGATACTAAGTTCCAACCTCACCTCTGCTCCTAATAACCTGTGTGATCTCTATTTAATTTACTTTTCCAAAAATCAATGTCTTTGTTCTGCAACAAATAATTGATATTATATCTCTAGCCTATGTTCATTTAAAATATTAAATGAAAGTTTTGTAGCATAGGGCCGTTACCCAGTAAATACTTCACAAATATTTGCTGTTGCTTTCCTTCATGCACACTATTTTGCAAGAGAAAAATGAGATTCTTTCTTTTTTATAGGTTTGTTGTTGTCATTGTTGCAGTTTTTGGCCGGGGCCAGGTTTGAACCCACACTCCTATTCCTGGAGCCACAGGCACCGCCCTTTTTTAAATCATTTTTGGAATTAAATCAAAGAATGAGAAATATTCATACTACATTAAAAACTATCATTGTGTAAACATACACTTGAGAAACATTCATAAAATTTTCAATGAATACAGGATTTCTAGAAGTTCAAAAGAATTTAATGAATGCCTAACTTGTGTCATGCAATAAAGTCAAGCCCAAAGGGCACAAGATAAGTATAGTAGCATCCTTGCCCTCCGCGTAGTAAGGGACCAGTGTGGGAATGAGAAACAGGAGCACAGCATGATACATTACATTAATAAGAGGTTAGGAACAGCATAAAAATGAAGCAGAGGAGGGAAAATCCAGGGGAGCTCATGTGTGTGCTTACATGTGGGCGTGCGTGTGTGTATATGTTTAAATGGAGGATCTAGTATCTGAGACAAAGAAATAGTACAGAGAAATATAGGGGATAAACAATGGCAGAATATGTTTAGGGAATCCACAAGCATAAAGAGAGTCTTAGCCATAATAAAGACCGAGGACCCCAGTTTTTCTGAGTGGCTTCATTCTCAAATAGCTTTGCCTCTTGAAGTGTGCAAAATGGTAGCAGAAAATCAAAGCATGTATCTCAAATTCTGGTGGAAAGGATTACCATGTTTCCTGGTCACTCCTAAAAAGACCAGGAATTGTCTTTACTTAGATAAACTCAGGTTCTTTGCATGTTCTTGAATCAAACTGTGTGGAATGTGGAATGAAATGAATAGATTTTCCAAGCTTGAATCAAAATTCCACACCCTGTTGTGTGGTATCGCTCAACTAAACAACTTGAGCTGAGAGAGGGAAGCTGAGTGATTCTCCAAGGACAATGGAATGCTTTGTCAGAAATTTAAATGTATGCTTGGTTATTTACAAAATAAGCCAACCAAAATATAAAAACAAAAGAAAACCGAGGAGCTGCTGAAGTCAAGGAGAGTCATTGATCTTTCACTTGATTTATGATTGAAAGTGGACTAGACTAATGGCTATTGTAAATTTGGAAGTAACAGGTACCATGGACCTTAGCTGAGGCATTGATAGTGAAGATGAAGAGATTTCGGGCATAGATATTTAATTTTGAGATCAGTGAACAGATACTGATATTTGATGAGTAAGTAGGTATGGTTAAGAATAGCTCCCAGACTCCTAGATAGGCCTGATCTAAGGAGAGAAAATGAAGCATTTGTAGGGAATGAATGCTTTCTGTATCCCAGAAGTAATGCCAAATGCTTTGTTACATAAATTACCTCTGTTTAATTTTCATGACAATATTATCGAGGTAGAGTATTTACTCTAATTTGCAAGATAATGATGATGAGCTTATAAACCGAAAAACTTTTCCAAGGTTCTTCGGTAAGGTTGGAGCTAAATTCGGATATAATCCTTCTTCTTGGAGAAGGTAAGAAATATATCTGCATTTACATAAAGGGTAAATAGCAGAGATGAATTTAAAATACACCATGCAGAATATATAAGAAAATAATATTGACACAAGGTACATAAAATGCTAAGGAATATAAATAAATATTAACTTTATTAACAAAACATTCTTTTATTTTTAAAAGGCACATTTTGCAATATTGAAACTTTAAGTTTTTATGCATATATATTTACTCAATATGTTAATGTTTCTGCTCCCCCCCCACATACATGTGTGTATTTATGTAAAACTCTGGTGTCTATATTAACTACATTCGTTGTAACGAGGTGAGAACATTTTGTGCATTATTTGTGACTCTGAGACTCTAATTTTTACAAACGTCTGAAATCACACTTATCCTTTCACAACCTTATCTTAATAATTTTTTGACTATTGAACAGGAAATTTTTGCACAGTTCTGATTCTTAACCATGAAATACTTTCATTTTAAGTTTTGCACTTTCTCCCTTCTCTCTGTATTTTAGCTGAAAATGCTTTTAATCAGATCACCAACTTCTGCCAGATACATTCGTCCTGGACCATGTGAGAAGTGTCCAAATCCTGCCAAGTCTCCCAAACCAAATTCACTTCTTCAACACTATTCACCTCGCCAATGCTTTATTTTTTATACACTCTTTTCACATTCACTGTCATATTATTCAATGAGAAAATGAGACAAAAACACCATCTGTGTCCCCTATAAATAATTTTGATTTACTAGATAAAATGCACGTTTATTTTAGCAATATCACTTGTTCCTGTGCTGGTCAGAAGGGGGTAGCGGTTGATGGGTTTAATCAATTTGGCATGTTCTCTACCATCTCTTAGTAAAACATTTCAGAAAAGCAAGACATTTGGAGTTTAGCTTCACCTGGTTTCTCTTAAAATGCTGACCTGGTTTCTAAGAAACTGTCACCTAATTTCTGATAAGTTTTAGGAGATGAGGTCATAATTTACAATAAAGTAGAAGAAGTTTTATTCTTCTTGTTATTGTTGTTGCTTTTGCTTTTCTTGTTTTTGTCCTTTATCCCTGTATTTTCTAAGAACCACAAAGATAAGGAAGCTTCTTAACCATTAAATAGGACATTAATTTCAGCCCCTGGAAGCCTTCAGTTCCTTGTAAAAGCATGGCATTCAATACTGCTTTCTTTCACTGTTATTTCTTAACAAACATTTAGAGATTATCATCCCATTATGCACATACATAGTTTAATGACTTAGGATAATGTGTTATTTTCTTACTGTGACACAGAAAAGATCACACGGGGTGTGAGCTTTGTATTCTTAAATTTGTCCCTAGTCTTTCACCTAGAGGTACTGGTCAAAGGAAATTCAATAAGGTCTTTGAATCCCATTTGCTTGTATCTAAACCAGGTTTACTTACGTTTATGCCCAAAGGCTCCTTTAAATATTAAAATAAAACATGTAATGAGCAATGTGAAGCAATCCAAAATGTGGATTTATTATTCTTTATTAAATTAGTCTGAAGAGGAATTTCTTGATAATTTGCTATATTTTTTTAACATCTTGGACTTAAGTTTTTCCAAAGAGAGAACTACCCTTGGAAATGGGGTCTTAGCCACTTTTGAGATCTAAGACTCAAAACTTGACATTATTACATAATATACAAATACTATGTATGTGAAAAAATTGTTTATGGCAAGGTAATATGAATGTCTGGGGCTTATTGGCAGAAGCATGTGAGTCATTGACATTGTTGGATAATAAATAAAATTTCAGCCTGGGGCAGCAGCTGTGGCTCAAAGGAGTAAGGCGCTGGCCCCATATGCTGGAGGTGGCGGGTTCAAACCCAGCCCTGGCCAAAAGTTGCAAAAAAAAAATTGTCAGCCTGATATTTGTTTAATAGGTAAAAAAAGAAATGCTGCACATTATTTTAATGATAGGGAGTTTGGACATATTCAAAAAAAAATTAGGTATGATTAGAACACTTTTTCATACATTGACATTTATAAAAATGAATCACTCATTTAATGAGAAATTGAGTAGAAATCGATCATTTCCAATTTAAGATGTTCAGCTATAAGGTAGCAAGAAAAACATGGCTATCTAATTCTTTCCCACTCTGCAGATACACTGGTAAGATCAAAGTGATCACTGAGGGCAAAACCACCCATAGGCTGAGAAAATGAAAAGGACTTTGTTTTACATAGTTAACAGAAAATACTAATTTAAATGCAGCATACATGGCCCACTTATTTTCTCTTAATCCCATGAGACCTCGGAAAGAAATAGAACCTCTGTGAAATTGCTCCAGTGTATTTTATGGTGAGGAAGTGGGGGTGTAATCCTTGGAAATGGCAAGAGAACAGCAATGTGCAAAAGAGTTGGGAGCAAAAGAAACGTGTTAGGGTAGAAGGGTTAGGTTCCTCTCGTCCTGGCCTCCTGTTCAGTATTAAATTTCTCCCAGATTTTTTTTTTATCTTTAATAAGATTTTTATTAGCAACTTCAATAAAACAAGCTGTTATGAATATAACACATTGCCAATTGTCCCAAGATAATTCCAAGTAGTAAGACCTGATAAGTACATGTAGTGAACTCATTTTTCACTTAGTATAAAGTTAATTTGAAAAACATCCATGATAGTTCTTTGTTCTCTAGATGTGGTACACATATAACTAATAGCAATCAAGATGATCACTGATACAATAAACCTGTTTGCATACAGGCTGCTCGTGAGAACAAATTCTGTCCAGTTGGATGCAGGGTGATACTGTCGTGCAGCCCGCTTCTTGATGTAGCAGACATTTTTCTGTGGCCTGCACTGTGGCCTATGAGACGTCCAAAGCTTCTGGTTAATCTCGTGAGAGGAAATCAGTGTGAATATGACAACTGTTCAGGGCAAATATGAAATATATACAGGAAACAGAGGCAGGGAAGGGGCAGAAAGTCTAGATCTTACATATCCATAATTTTTTTTTAATCCCTTACTCTGGATGCATCAAGATTTTTCATTTATTTCATTGTTTGAGAAACTACATTATTTTACAATAAACACTTTGAGCAGTGATACAATTAAAAATAAGGAAAGTCCATTCTTAATTAACTGACTTCCTGTTTCTTAGGAAAATGGATTTCAATATGCAATTTGTATGTAATTTTTTTTAAGTAAATTTATTTCAGATCAATGTATTTGATTTGGTTAAGTAAAGTCCCTCTGTGGTTACGCCACACACAGAGGTGTGTCAAACACCCCCACCCCAAGCCCATGCCCATTCCGTGTCAGCTCCTCAATCTCCTTGCCCCTCTCTCTTATCACCCTTTTCCCCAAATTGATTTGAAATGAGTTTTTCACCTATGTGGGCATGCTTCACCTACTGGCTTCATATTAGTATTGAGTACATTGGATAATTGCTTTTCCATTCCTTTTTTTTTTTTTTTTTTTTGAGACAGGGTCTTACTTTGTCGCCCTTGGTAGAGTGTTGTGGGATCATAGCTCACAGTAACCTCAAACCCTTGGGCTCAAGTGGTTCTCTTGGCTCAGCCTCCAAAGTAGCTGGGACTACAACAAAACCCAGGTACATTTTTACTGCAGTTGTCACTGTTGTTTAGCAGGCCTGGGCCAGGCTCAAACCCTGCAGTTCTGTTGTATATGGCTGGCACCGTAACCACTGAGCTATGGGCTCCAAGACTACTTTTTCATTCTCGTGATACTTTACTAAGAGGAATGTGTTTCAACTCCATCCAGGATGTTACTAAAGAAGTGAAGTCACTATCTTTTTTATGGCTGAATAGTATTCCATAATGTACATGTACCATGATTTGTTAATCCATTCCTGAGTTGATGGGCACTTAGGTTTTTTCCACGTCTTGACGATTGTAACTTGAGCTGCAATAGACAATCTACTGCAAATGTCCTTATGATAAAATGCTTTTTTTTTTTTCTTCTAGGGAGATGCATACTAGTGGGTTTGAAAGATATAATGGGGCCCGGCGCCTGTGGCTCAACGGGCTAAGGCACCAGCCACATACACCTGAGTTGGTGGGTTCAAATCCAGCCCGGGCCAGCCAAACAACAATGACAGCTGCAATCAAGAAATGGCCAGGCATTGTGGCAGGCGCCTATAGTCCCAGCTACTTGGGAGGCAGAGGCATGAGACTCACTTGAGCCCAGGAATTGGAGGTTGCTGTGAGCTGTGATGCCATAGCACTCTATCCAGGGTGACAGCTTGAGGCTCTGTCTCAAAAAAAAAAAAAAAAAGAAAGAAAGAAAGATAAAATGGAAGATCTAATTTGAGATCTTTGAGGATTCTTGATACTTCTTTCAAAAGAGGCTGTGTTAGTTTTCAGTCTCACCTGCAGGGTAAGAGTGTTTCCCTCTCTCCATATCCACACCAACATCTGCAGCTTTGGTATTTTGTGATGTGGGTTAATCTTAGTGGGGCCAAGAATAAAACCTTCTCTAAGGAAGAGAGATGAATGGCCAAGAAAAGTGAAAAAATCCTCATCATCTCTAATCATTGGAGAAATGTATGTAATTTTTAATGGTGCTTTTCTATCTACTGTGGATACTATATAAATGTTTGAAGATGCATAAGTCTCTACTTCAAACATTCTACTATTATGTTAAGAATTTTAACTAGACTGCTGATGATACTTTTACATATTCTCTGTAAAACATTTTTTTTCATTTTTTTGTTGATGATAATGATAATTATGGTAACCATTTATTGAGTCTTTAACTGTGTACTCAGGCATACTTGTAGGCTTTTCCCACACATTATATTACTTAACCTTTACAACATAAGAGCTTACATTTTACTGTCCTTATTTTTGAATCTTTTTAAATTTATTTTTAAATTTCAGGATAAACTTCAGGGGAAAACATGTTTTGTTTACATACTTTGTTTTTGCATACACTGGGTCAAAGGCAGACATGTAAGTGTGCCCTTCACCCAAATAGTGTGCACTGTATCCAGCCACAGTTCATTTACCCACCTTTCCTCCTCCAGCTTGATTTTCATTAGGATTTACTTCCAGGTGTCCACCTAACTGTTAATCAATTAGTTCCAGCTTGGTATTGAGTGCTTGTGTTTTGTTCTCCATCTTTGTGATGTTTCACATACAAGAATGGTTTCCAGTTCCTTCCAGATAGTCCAAAAATATACCAGATCACCACTGTGTATGGCTGAGTAGTACTCTGCGTTATGTATTTACCACATTTCATTAATTTTTCTTAATCCATTCATCTACTCCTGGGCACTTGGGTTGCTGCCACACCTTTGTAAATATATGTTTTTTATTTAAATAAAAGATCATTTTTTAAAAGCATATTTAGATCTTCCCACAGAAAAAAAGTAAGGATTAGAAATGGTTTATCTAGGAAGTAGAGAGATAACGCCTGTGTGATAGACAAAATAATACCCCTCCAAAGAGATCCATGCACTAATCTTAATCTTCAGAACCTTTCAATGTGCTACCATGAAGCAGACAGGGAGGAGGTTTAGAGTTAGAGGAAGACTGTACATTGCAGTGCTGCTTGTTTTGAAGTTGGAGGAAGAGGCCATACACAAAAGAATGTAGACAGAGTCTACCAAATGGAAAAAGACAAAGTACTTCTTAAATAACAACAAAAAAATTACTTTATCACAGTTCTGGAGGCTAGAAGTTTGGACTCCAAGACCAAGGTGCCAGAGGGATCCTTTACGCTGAGACCTCATTCCTTAGTTTGCAGATGGCTGCCCTCCCAGGGTGCCCCCACATTGCCTTTTCTCTGTAAGCAGGTATCCTTTGTCTCTGCTTTCTTTATAAGGGGACCAGTCATAATGTGTCAGACTATACTCTAAAGTTCTAATCTTAACTTCATTATCTCTTCAAAGATCCCTTTGTAAAATATAGTTGCATTTTGAAGACATCAAAATATGAATTTGGAGGGACATAATTCAGTCCATAACAGTGGAGGAACAGAATTGGGCAGAGAGTGATGCAGACTTCAATGTACATCAACAACGTCATCATAGAACCAATTGTGCAGAATAAAGATTGCCCAAAGGCATGGCCTCAGGGTTGCTGTAATGTCTAGGAACTAGTGTTGGCATCAGGCTCAGGCATTGGCTATGAGTTTCTAAAAAGCTCAACTCACGAGCTTCTTACTTTAAAAGTGAAGGGAAAGACCAATGACTAAGTTTCAATTCCAGAGGAACCTCCTTGCACCTGTCACCAGCTACACTTACCATGGAGAAAACACAGTTTAGGAAGATGAATATTTGATGGCTTTTCTTGTTCATTCTTGTATCCAAATGCAGGTTTCTATTTTTCTAAAAAACCTAAAGTCAAGAATGTTCAATCCAAAACTGGTCAATGTGTGGGTTAGATCAAATTGGATATTTGTCCTCCATTCCACCTTAATTCTCTTTGCTGATTGAGGCTGTGGGAATTCTTTCCTAAATAAACCACAATTTTGTGACATTCGTCTCTTATTCAAAGTAGGGCAAAATGTAACCATTAAAAATCAATAGATACCAAATGATAAAAATCACATAGAGAGTGTTACCTGAATGCATAGAGAACTAATGTAGAATTTAATTAAAAAACTGAAAACACACAGATATTTGAAAATTAAACTCACATCTTATTAATTCATAAATATATAATAGAAATTTTTAAATATTTTTACCTAAATGGTAATGAAAACATAACATATCAAAACATGTTGGATGTAATGTAAAGATTTTTGAAAAGTAAAATATTTATCTGAACTGAATATGAAAAAAGGATGTAAATAAGAGCTTGTTTCTATGGAAATTTAAAATAAATTAGCAAATTAAATGCAGGAATAGTAAAGATAAGAACAGAAATGAGTTGTAGAGAAAAATAGTACAATGGAGTAGAATTTTAAAAGCAAATCTGATATTTGAGAAGACTAATAAATTTGAAAACATCTGAAAATACTGAGAAAAAGCACAAGAAAGAAACTAGAGCAATCAATGTCAGAAAGAAAGAAAAATCTGCATTTCTATCATGCAGATATAAAAAGTTAATAAAAATTTTAGAAAAAACTTATAGCAGCAACATTTAAAATCTATATTAAGGACTAATTTCTAGATATGCACTCTTCTTCAAACTGACCCAAGAAGAACTGGAAAATCTGGTATTTCTTATTGTATTAAAGTTATTTGTTACATATGATTTTTCTACAAAGGAAACACCAGATGGTTTCACCAGGGATAGCTTTCAAACATTTAAGGAATATATATATAATTCATCCAACTAAAATTCTTCCAGTTAATATAATAATGTATACATTCTGACTGTTTATAAAATCCCCATAAATCTTCATCTAAAAGTCTGAAAAGAACTAGAAACAAACATATGAAAAAATGATCATCGTCCTAATCATCAGAGAAATGCAAATGAAAGCGACCTTGAGATATCAAGTAACCCTTGTGGGAATAGCTCCCAACACAAAGTTCCAAAGCTGCAGATGCTGGTGAGGGGGTGGAGAGAAGGGACCATTTTTACACTGTTGGTGGGACTGCAAAGTAATACAGTCTCTTTGCAAAGATACATGGAGAATCCTCAAGGAACTAAAAGCAAACCTTCCAGTTCATCCTGCAATCCCATTACTAGGTTTCTACCCAAAAGGAAAAAAAAAATCATTTTACCATAAAGCATATATACCAGAATGTTCACTGCAGCTCAATTCACAATGACCAAGATGTGGAATCAATCCAAGTGCCCATCTACATATCAATGAATTAATAAACTGTGGTATAGTTACACCATGAAATGCCACTCAACCTTTAAAAAGATGGAAGCTTTACATCTTTTGCATTAACTTGGCTAGAGTTGGAGAACATTTTCCTGAGTAAAGTATTATAAGAATGGAAAAGCAAGAATCCAGTGTACTCAATACTAATATGAAACCAGTAGATAAACAAATACAACCTACAATAGAGAAAATTAAATTAAGGTGGGGCGAGAACAGTGGGGAGGGATGGTGTGCTCCCACCTAACAGGCATAATGTAAGGGTAGATGGCACCCCTCCTGGGTGAAAGCCACAATTACAACTTGAATTCTACCTATCAAATGCAAACAATGTAGCCTAATGATTTGTACTGTCATATTAATCTGAAACTTTAAGAAAGCATGAAAGGATTTTATAAATTAAAGGAGAGGGAGACTTTTCTCAGGAAGCTAACTTTGAAGCAACCAAATATTATTAAATTGAATTAAGCAGCATCTATAAATATACCATAGTAATGTAATTTTGAATTTATCTTAGGAAGGCAAAGATGAAATGGCATTTAAAAAGTCAATTTATTTAATTTATAACTACTTGGAGAAAGTAAACAACCAAATAATGAAATAAGGTTAGAGGGAGTGACAAATTTGATTAGAATGAAATATAATGATGTAATGTGCAGAGGAGGAGAGTTTCGGTGGGAGATGACAGAACATTAAGTTGGAAACTTAGGAAAAGCCTCTTTAAGGAGGTAAATTTTAAGTTAAGATTGAAACAGGAAAAGCCCCTGCCACAGGGACATCTGGTGGGAGAAAACTCTTTAGAGAGGGTCCAGATCTTGCAGAGGCCCTTTGGCAAACATTCTATGCAAAGGAAAAGGTCCATGAGTGGTTGTGTTTGCATCAGCTTTTAAACCTGCACAAGTTGCTAAAAATCATTTTCTTAAATGTACACTCCAGTTATTTTCTCCATACTGTCATAAATTTGTAAAATAATTTTAGCCTATTTTGCTATAACTGCTACTTTCTTTATCCTAACATAGTGTAGCTTCCTCCCAGTATTCCATAAAAACTGATTTTGCCAAGACTTCTTAAACATTGATATTACTTAGCATTCATAACTGTGTCATTATTTCTTAACAACCTATACCTATATCAGTGCAGACTCCCATCATTTAATATTCCAGCAGTCAAGGTTTATCTTTTCAGCATCAGATTCATCTCTGTGGCTTCCTGCTCCATAACACCGTACAAAGATGCATGTACAACTGAACTTGAGAACGTCCCTTCTTGAGTATAACTCTCTTTCTCACCAAACTGTTCCATCTCAGCGCTGCCTGTCTTGATAGAAGGCACCACTGACCACCAATTTCTCACTCCTTGCATTTGGGGCTCATTAATAATATCTCACTCTTCATAACTATACGGTTATTTAATTATCAAATCCTATCAGTCACATCTCTAACGCATTTGTGAAATAGGTATTCTCTCCTTTCTGACTATTTTCTGTAACAGACTATCAACATCTATTTCCTGGACAATAGACAATCTACCTGTCTCGAATAGATTCTTGTCTCATATTAATTATCCACATTATACTCTTAAAAAACCTGTACTAATGCCTTTCCCTGCTCTAAAAGCTCCATGATGGCTTCCTGTCACTCACATAAGGCTCTCCAAGATGTCTAACACTGCTGATTTGGTCTGATAAGGTCTCATTGTCCTCCTCAAACTGTCCTGCTGTAGCGGTGCTAAACTACTTTCAGCTTCTCTCTGGTCTTAGGATCTTGTATGTGACTAGAAAAATTATCCCTATTTCACTTCCCAGACAACTTAGTTTCTAAACATTTTCTTTCTAAATCTCTCTCATTCTTTAAGTGCCAGCTAAAAATTCTTCTCCCCTGGGAAGTTCCTCCGCTTGCTACTCACGCTCATTCTTCACTGCATTTCTCTTAGAGCTGTCATCTCCCCTCACTGTTCTCTCAGTTAGAGAAATTTATGGAGGAAGGGACTCCCTCCATCATTTATTTCTTGCTCTGTAATCCAGCGTTTAGTACACTGCTTGGCGCCAAAGTACCTTCTCTTTGAAAAAAGCAATGCATATGCAGGTGAATGATTGGAAACTAATCACTTCACAGTTGATACACTAAGAAAGCAGGAAAGGGTGGGTGGAAATTGTGCATTGAAGTCTCTTATTCATTTCAATGTTTTCTTTGAAAAAAATGTTAAAGCATATTAAATATAGAAATAAATATTACAAATGATATAATAGACATCCACTTACACACTATCCAGATAGTGTTAATATTTATTATTATTTGTTATTATTTGTTTTAATTTCTTTTAATAATAATATTATTATTTATTAATATTTGTTAACAAATGTTAATATTTTGACCTGTGTGACTAGGAATTAAAATAATAATAGTTCTATTATACTGTTTGCTTTCTAGTGTTTTCCATTCTCCTCCTTTTCTCTTCAGAGACAATATGTTCAAGTTGATGAGTTCCTACTTTTTTCATGCTTTTTTGAATATACTATACATGTCTGTAGCTATAAACAACATCCCTGCTAAATTCAGCTTCTTATGTTTTAAATGGAATTAAATCAGATGTGTATTTTTAAAAGCTTATCTTAACTCTTGTTATGTTTTGAAAATCAGCCATCTTGACAAAAGTAGAACTGATTTATTCCTTTTAAGTTCTATATGCTTTTTGCTAGATGAGTGAACTACAATTTATATACAATTCCATTCTTTAAGGATAATTTCTTGGTAATTTTCAACAATGATTTAATGAATAACTTAACACGTGTTTTCATTAACACACGCTCAAGGGTTTCTTAGGTGACATGAGTCAAGAATGAAAATGTCAGTCTATAGCTACACAAATTTCTAATGTTGCATAAATAGCTACCGTGGCTTGAATATTTCTTGAATTATCATGTGTGCTTTATTAACTTCCATAAAAGCTCTACAAAGGTTGAACCAAGGCTGAACATGTATTGACTTGCCTTGGTAATTGTGTTTATAAACTTTTTATAGAGTTTAGGAATATATTGTTAATTATACGAATGTTTAGAATTATTACATTTTTTCTTTTAATAAAGTAATAGCCTTTTTATAAATCATATTTCTTTTCTAAAAATACATCTAACAGAAATAATTTTATACCAATTTTATATTACTTAGCTTTGTCTCACATAATTTCCTATAAATTGGGTTTCGAATTTACCATTTCTTATACTTTAGTTGTGTAAGAATGACTGTTTCCTTTTTCATGTGTTTTAAAAATAAAATTGGAGTGCTAAGCATGATGGCTCCCACTTGTACTTCCAGCACTTCGAAAGGCTAAAGCAGGAGGGCGCCTTGAAGCCAAGAATTGGAGACTAGACTGAGCAATGTAGAAAGACCCCCTTCTCTATAAAAATTGCAAATATTAGCCAATCATATTAGCACACAGCTATGGCTATGTAGAAAGCTGAGCGGGGAGGATTGCTGGCAGCCCGGAAGGTTGCAGTGAGTGTGGGCGACAGAGCAAGGCTGTTTCTCAAAAAATAATAATAATAATAATAAAAGATTTTTTAAAAATCTATGACAATCCTATTTGCACATGTTTGTGGAGTCTCTCGATGGGGAAAATTTCACATTTACTTGAGTTTTAGGGATATCTTACATTTTGGTTAGTTTTCCCGCTACAGGTTCCCGCACAATGTGAGTGGTGTGAATTCAGATCACTTGTCATACAAAGCACAATTCTATGGTTTCAAATTATTCCAGTGACTCTTTTTCCCCCTATGGCCCAAGGAGGTCAACCTGCTACAGTTCTAAATCCCTCAGCCCTTTGGGACTCGTGAGTTTTGCAGGCAGTTCATTTTCACCTTCTTACTAGCACGGTATTGGTGTAAGAATCTCAGTCGTTAGGAATAACTCTAATACCTATGTGCACTGTCTGAATTTAATAACTGTTAAATACTCTACATTTGAGTTCCTTCTTCATTTCTGGCACCTGGGGATTTTTCTTTCATACTTGTGAACTTGTATGTATACTATAAAATATTTTATTATATTTTATCCAGTATTTCACTGTGTTTGAATGAATAGATGTTTTTGAACTCACAAATAGATAAACAGAGAAAATTAAATTAGTAGATAGCATTTAAAAATGAAAACAGAAATGGCTTAATATTCTAACAGGATTCTACTTCATAACTGGTATTCCATACATATTAACACATTGAAGAAATTCCAGGAAAATTCAAGATGTGAAAAAATAGCAATGTGCATTTTGATACAAACTCGTCACTAATAATGTCAGATTTATTATTAGAAAAGTTTAGCCATACCATCATTTTTGAGGGGAAACTCTATGTATAAGTGTGATGGCAGAAAGTCATTTATGAATTGACTATGTTGCTAGATAAAGATTTAGTGGTAGTGGCTCAGCGCCTGTGGCTCAATCAGCTAAGGCGCCAGCCATGTACACCTGAGCTGGCAGGATCGAATCCAGCCTGGGACCGCCAAATCACAATGACGGCTGCAATCAAAAAAAAAAAAAATGGCCGGGCGTTGTGGCGGGCGCCTGTAGTCTGAGCTACTTAGGAGGCAGAGGCAAGAGACTCACTTGAGCCCAGGAAATGGAGGTTGCTGTGAGCTGTGATGCCACAGCACTCTATCCAGGGTGACAGCTTGAGACTCGGTCTCAAAAAAAAAAAAAAAATTTAGTGGTAGTGTCAGTAAAAGGGAATTGATAGTTAAAGTGTTGGTAACACCTGAGAAAACCGGTAGATGAAGCAGTTGAAGAAAGTCAGATATTGATTATCTTGGATGCAGCAAAGACTGCATGAAGAGATTTATATGTCCTATGAAATTTAAGCTTATATCCTATTTATCATCCTTATCGTTCTGCAATTGGGGAATCTGAGTCTCATAGTCTAAGGAACTTGCTAACTAGTAGGATTGCTAGACAGGTAGGATTTGGTGTTGTGCCCTAATTTTTTTCTTTCTTTTTTTTTTTGAGATAGAGACTCAAGCTGTTGCCCTGGATCAAGTTCCCTGGTTTTACAGCTCACAGCAACCTCCAACTCTTAGGTTTCAGCGATTCTCTTGCGTCAGCCTCCTGAATATCTGGGACTACAGGTGTCCACCACAATGCCCAGCTATTTTTCTGTTGCAGTTGTCATTGTTGTTTTAGCTGGCTCAGGCAGGATTTGAAACCGCTAGCCTCGGTGTATGTGGCTGGCACCTTACCCACTGAGCTACAGGTGCTGCCATGCCCTAAGTTTAATGTTTTCATTTTATAGTTGTACTATATTATAGTAACTTTTAATCATAAATGTGGTATGTTGTAACTGCTTTATTCTCTCTAAGACTCACCCTCTCTCTCTCCAGCTAAAGTAGATAGCCTTCAGGCACCTAAGAGAATTTGTTTCTGAGCAAGGTAACTTAGCGGTCCACGTCCAGAACCTAGTTAAGCTGGGCCTGAGACCTGGCCCGTCCTGGGCCCTGACAAGTAGTGTCAGAAACAACATGTGACAGTGGCGTGCAAGCCAGAATAATTAAAGGTGAAGGAAATAAACTGAACTCCTGTCTTACCCATTCACCAATGTTATAAAACTATTAAAATAGTATGGTATAAATTCTATTCATTTTCCCTTTGTTAATGCATATTTTGTATAATTAAGAAGGTGCAATGATAGAAGACATATATACAGAAATACGTGGAGATAAGGATAGCAGTTTATTTTTTAGTAAGCCTAGTATGTTTAACATATAAGTCAATTTCATATCTAATTACAAATTTTTTGAGAGATCGACTTTTTTCAAAATCATGTATGCCTCCAGTTCCTCCATTTTTTCTTTTATTCCATTCCTTAAGTTGGCAATAATGTTTAGTCTTTCTGTCACAGATAAACATAACAATTACAAATTTAAGAAAATTATTAGCATCTGAAAGTGTCTCACTTTAAATCTTTATACCTCACACAACTATGCCATTAAAAAAAAATGGAAATAGGAGGAAGATTCTTACGGAAGGAATAATGGAAGGTTTGCTCTAATTACATTTGTTAAATCATTTACTGTTTACTAAAGGATTACAAAAATCTTAGCTAATGAACTGTTTTCTGTTTTAGTCTAAATTCTTTCAGAAAATAGTTTGAGGCAAAAGTTTATAGTCAACTTTCTTGCTAAGCAGTGCAATCCCAGGGGAGAAAGATTGAGGGGGAGGAATATAAGGCAGGAAGGAAGAGCAGAATGAGGGGATGATATAAGCTGGTCGCCATCTGGTAGCAGTCGATGCTGACTCTTTCATTGCATCATCTTTAGAGAGGCCATAAGGCTTGCATTTCAGGAGGCATTTTCTCCCATCTCCCCCATTTCTCATAGTTTTCCTGGGAGTAAGTTAACATTACTGGATGCAGCAAAGACTGTGTGAAGAGATATATAAC
The DNA here is from genome assembly GCA_963573935.1 of Arctocebus calabarensis. Classification (NCBI taxonomy): domain Eukaryota; kingdom Metazoa; phylum Chordata; class Mammalia; order Primates; family Lorisidae; genus Arctocebus; species Arctocebus calabarensis. The sequence continues at coordinate 34,048 of CAUYON010020350.1, forward strand.
TTGGAAATACAGTAATGTTATATATATATATATGGTCAAAAAGTGGATCTTGTAGGAATTCATGTCTTGGCATCAAAAGGAAAGTACTAGCTTGGGAGGCAAGAGTTGCAGAGTGTGCAAAAGAGGTAGGATGTTACTTCACGTCTCGTATTTCTTATATCCTCCGTTAGGTTGCCTTATGAGATGTCCGCATGTCTGAAAACAAGATCGCTTATCTTATTTCTTGAGAAGCCTTTTATAACAAATCTAAGCAGTCACAGTGTATCTTTTAAGACCTTACAATGATTTAGGTCAGAGCGCTAGTAAACCATACTCCTCACTGTTGAAGATGGTGAGTGATGATATTTACCATATTTATCATTTCCTTCCTCCACTACCCATTCTAGATATCCCTGGAACCTAAGCTGTGCAGTGCATTAGTTTTGTTTGATTTTATCTGATATTATTTTTCTTCTGGAAAGAGTGTCCCAAATATTTACAGCCCAGAGAGCTGAATCTTTTTTTTTTATTTTTTATTTTTTTTTTTGAGACAGAATGTCACTATGTTGCCCCAGTAGAGTGCCATGGTGTCATAGCTCACAACAACCTCAGACTCCTGTTCTCAAGCAATTCCCTTGCCTCAGCCTCCCCAGTAGCTAGGATTACAGGCACCCACCACACTGACTGACTGTTTATTTAGAGGCGGGGTCTCGCTCTAGCTCAGATTCATCTTGAACTTTGAGCTCAGGCAATCCACCTTAGCCTCCCAGAGTGCTGGGATTATAGGCATGAGCCACTGCGCCCCACCCAGAGCTGAGTCTTTAATTGACTTTTTCTTATTAGCTTGTGGATGCTGCCATTTGCCTGCCTGTCATTGTCACCAGGCATTGAACCAATAAAAGATGTGTTAGTGAACACCCTGAGATCCACTTATATTTCTACTGGTCCCTGTTGTGTAGCAGCAGAATTATCTCTTCAGAGTTTATTATTCCACCAGAATATCATCTACCCAGAAAAATACCTTCCTTGGTTTTTATGTATACTACCAGATGTCAGCTATTGATTTTGTCTAGGTTGTAGCTGGTTTTAAATATTAATATGCTATTTGAGAAATGAAGAACATATATCGGTAAGGGAGTGATGAAATGAGTCAGAAAAGAAGGTGACAAAGGTGCATTATGGGTAATTGAACGTAATCCCAACAAGAAAACACTTTGGAATATACCACACAAGAGCCAAGCAAATTGGGATGTTAACATATTAAATTGTCCTATCAATAATCATAGATGCTTGTAGGGGGTCAGTGTTAATTCACAGGCACTATAGCCCTGCCTTGCTCATAGCTTTGGAGAAAGCCTTCAGACAACAAGATGCAGATACTTACAGAATCTTACTGGAGCTTGCTGGAGTATAAAGCTCAAAAAATCATCCTCAAAATCTCAATGCCTTTTGTTTAGGGCATATACTGTTGTTTACGGACCAGCACTTGTCTCATAGGTGGCTGTCACCACACTGACACCTTAACTGAGTGTCTACCAGAACATTCTACCAGGCTATTCTGCAGATACATAAGGCACATGGTAAGAAAATTGGATTCTATTATTTCGCACATGTTATCTTATTAACTCCAGTATAAAACTTAGTCTTTGGATAGAGATAATGTTGTATGGGATATTTGGAGATTAAATCAAGCATTCCTGAATCCTTATGTGACAAAGACTCTGTAGGTCTTATATCTAGAGAAAGTATGGATCTGGTTGTCAACTTTCCCTAGGGGAAAGTTGTCTGATACATCTGTCAGCCATTGCCTAACTATGTCATCTTGAGGCATTGGACAATATTAAGGACCCAGTGTCAGTCTCTGCTCATGGCAGGTTGTATATTCTTCAGGTTATGTAGATAAATCAGTTCTGGTGAAAGAGAACTCTTGCTTCTGGGCCCATGCACATTCCATATGCCTACCACCAGGGCTACTCTATCCACAGCTGGCTGAAGACAGCTGTGATGTATACAAGGAAAGTATACTATGAAAACATAGTAGTTGGGAGCTACCTCTGCAGTTGGTAAATGCTGGGTTTACCACTGACACAAAGAGCAACACATTCTGGGAACTGGCCAAGAACATATGTTTTTCAAGTCAGTCACCATTTCTTTAATAACTAAATGACCAAATGAGCCGTTCAAAACTACTGGGATAATTTTTCACAACTGCTCTTCAAGACTTGTGTTAAGTGAGGCTGCCACATGGCAATAACTCATTTTCAGCTAGGGTCAATATGAGGTGCTGAGCCATTTGTGCTTCAGGCTCAACTTTTCCCTTCTCTGCAGTTAGTTTAGTGAACTTTTCCATAGGCCAAAGAACTGAATTGAAAAGAGATGTGTGCATAACAGAAGGATTTGATAACCTGAGACATCTGGGCATGCCATTTTGTACCATTTTATTAATCTATTTAGGCCTGATCTGGACTGTATGATTTTCCATTTCTTTATAGGTCACTGCTATACTCAACTACTTATTTTACTCAATTTATCTCATTATGTATAATTCATGTTCATATAACTCAGTCACTGTGCCTCATGATGGGTCACTCAGGTTATACTAGGGAACAGAAGCATGAAAAGTATTTATAATATAATCAAAATACAATAAAAAGTAATTTTCTTATATTTTTAAATAAATCACAAAATGACAGTGAATAGTAAAAAAAATTAGGAGATAAATAACTACTAAGATAATGCACTTAATTATTAATGCTGTTTCACCTAACTGTAACTTCTAATAATCTACTTTGTAATGACTATATATTTTACTCTGCCATTTTCAATTTTCATCAAATTAAAACATGTTAAAGAATTTAGCAGGCTGGGCATGGTGACTCATGTCTGTAACCCTAGCACTCTGGGAGGCCGAGATGAGTGGATTGTCCCGAGCTCTCAGGTTCGAGACCATCCTGAGCAAGAGAGAGGCCCCATCTCTAAATAAATAGCTGGGCATTATAGTCCCAGCTACTTGGGGAGGCTGAGGCAAGAGAATTGCTTGAGCCCAAGAGTTGGAGGTTGCAGTGACCTATAACATCATGACACTGTACCAAGGGTGAAAAATGAGACTATCTCAAAAAAAAAAAAAAAAAGAATTTAGGAATTTTAGCTGATAATTTTCTTAATTATTACATTTTAATATGTAGCAAATTAAAATGCATAAATTTAGATTCAACTTTGAAATTCATGTTATCTTTTCGGACGTCTCCAAATTACTTTGCTCTTTAGTTTAAGTTATTACTTTCAAATATTATGGGTGATATTTTTCCATGACAAATTTTTAATGCTTTATTTTTTCTTATTTTTTAAATATAATTAAGAGCATATTTGAAAAAAAGTCTTAATTTTATTTTTAAAATTTTTTATTACACCTAAGTTATTATGTTCGCTTCAAATTTTTACCATAAAAATATTAAAAAGAATAAATTTAATAGCTAAAATAAAAACTGAAATCCTGCCACTTTGTCATTTTGAAAAATTGAAACATGATACTTTTTCGATTTAACAAAATGTTACTTATTCATTGCCCTAAAATTGAATAGAAGAAAATTAAACTTGTCGCCTTTTTATGTACATATGAATGTATGAAGAAAGTTATTCATAGAATAAATTTTTGTTTCTATTAAATTGTAAATTTATTTTCCCTTAATAATATGATGAATTTCATATATTTTAAAATATATTAGTCTCCAACTTCTATTTCCCAAAATTCTAATAAAATTCTTGTGTATGTGCTTAATAGCCACTAAAATAGAATTTCAACTTTATTCCCACATATATATTTAATTTATTGTCAGATGGTCACTCATACAAAAGCTTCCATAAATTTTTTATTGCATATATAAACACTCATTTTTTTCCTCCTCAAGGAAGTAGAAAAATGATTAAATCAACATTGTGAGAAATTTACCTATTTCATTTTTAATAATTAATTTAGGATTACTGACCAATGATTCAGTTTTGTTTTCTTTGGAGTTTAATGACACTGAATTATTCACTTTTTACATATTGGAAAGGCATCTCTCTCTTTCCTCTAGTGATTTAACTTTGAATAGTTAAGCGAAATTTATATGAATGACTAGATTAGATTGAATCTGCAGGAGTTATTTAGTCTAATTCCCTGGAGGCCTACTTAATATTGGTGTTTCTGTACCTGTTTTACAAGATTCTCCATGCTAATTCAAGGTTTAAAATGGATTACAACATCTTGGATTCAACAGCTTTCCTTTGGGCTTTACATTAAAGGCTTATGATAAAGGTTTAAAGCTGATTTAAGGTGACATCTAAACAAACACAAACATAAATCCACCTTGGATTTTGCCACTTTAACAAATGGCATTGTGAAATTTAAATAATTACACATATATTTAAAGGAAATAAAATCTCAAGTTGCTTAAATTATCATAGCTTGTAATGGTTTATAAAATTACCTTCTTTTTTAATCTATTTAGACGATGATTTTCTTATTTTACTTCACTAAATTAGACCTAGCTTATCTTATTTATATTTTTCTGGACTAAGCAACTTTTGTTTTCTTTTGCTATTTATACAGTTAGCTTTTGAAATGGCAATGTTGAAATAATGGTGGTTTATCCTTTTGCTTGCAAAAACAGAATGTTAAGACTTAAGGACAATATTGGTACATTAATATATAAAGGCTTCCCATAAAGAGGAATGAGATAATGTCAGAAGCAGAATCATAAATAAGATATATATATATATATATGTTTTTTTTTTGCATAAACACCCTGAAGCTCCTCGTGTCCTTATCTTACAAAATATTTTCAATGTATTATAAGTTGATCTGTTTTCCCTTCATCTTTGGTATGGTGCCAACAAATTTAAATTGATCAGGCTTTATGGATAATTAGACATCAGGTAAGAATGGTACTATGTTGTAAAGAAACACCAAGATTTATAGTATGAGTATTTAAGATATGCTTGGCAAAATTATACATTAATTGATTCATGATTTGATTACAATGACCTTAACAGGTATGTACACGTGAAAATTATCCCCGTTTTGAATAAGAAACCTGAGGGAGACAAAAGTTAGTAACTTGGTCAAGATTACTTAGATACACTGACTATTTGGAATAAAAACTACGTACATTTTCTCCAGATTCCAAATCTTTATCCTGAAGGCCTTCACAGTGCATGAAGTTCTATCATTATGCAGTTTCGTGTTCTTTGTTGTGTGTGTGAAATCTAGGAATATTAATGTTCCTTTTTTTGTGGTGTAGCCTAGGACTATTGATATGTTTGTGGATTTTTGAAAATGTGTCCATGAAATAGAAAAAGTTTAAACACCCCCATTCACTGCCCTCGCTCAACACAAGGAGACTTGTTTGGATGGAAAAGGAATGTTGTTGTGTTCGGTCCTCTCATTCTTACAGAGCCATCACTTTCTAAGTTATTTTTTGAAAACTGATAGAAAATTTTTTCCTACATACTTCCATATTTAGTAGACGTTTGTCTGGCTCCAAACAAGGAGTGCTGGAGTCTTATAAGACAAAGACCCTCTGTCTAAGTGTTCCGCCTTCCTGATACAGCCTCCTCACCTACAGCAGCATGCTTGGAAATGCACGCCGCTTTTCTAATTAGCTTTATATAATTTAACATGCGTTATTCAAAAAACTATAAAATAGATTTATACACATCATGCATAAAAATTATAATAGAATTTTAGATCTTTTTCTTTCCTCTGAGAATAAGAGTGAAAATCATCTTTTGGATTCCTATCTACTAAAAGAAAAGTAATCTAATTCTTCAGATTTTTAAAAATGAATAAGGAAGCCCTGAGAATGGGTGTTTACATGAAAAGATAATCATAAGATGCAAAATGAACTATGTTCAAATGTCAGACTCTCAAGGGATCTTTAACATTATGTCACCACTTATAATTTTCTTGCTTTTTTCCCATTTTTTTAAGAAAATGAATTATGAATAGGGATAAACAGCATAAAGATGTAAAAAAGCAGCAGGCATAACTTTGATGATAACTACTTTGGCATATGTAGCTACCTTCCAATGTTTTCCTAGGCAGATTTTAGATAGAAGTGAAAAGTAACACATGAAGTAAAAAAGGAAAAAGAAATTCACATACTTATCTTAAGCCAAAACATCTGTGTTTGTCTTCTGGTAGCTTGCTTGCATGTCATACTTAAGAATTTTTTTCATGAAATGAAAAGTTTTTCACTCTCCTATCTAAGTAGCATCCAATGGAGAAAATGACATCGTGTCCATTCTGCATCAGGGAACAGGGCCCTTCCTCATTCTGAAATTGAGGAATAAATTAGTGTTCAACTAGCCTAAAGTAGTGCCTAAATAGATATTAAAGGAAATTCATACGTAGTAGGTGTTCTTAAAATAATAGAATTAAATATATAACCAAATTACATAATTGCCAAGATAAAATCCAATACAAATATAAGAATGATTTAAAAAATTAAAAATAGGTTAAAACTTCTCTGATATACAACCAGGGGATGAGGTTATAAAAAGGACAGGGCCTAAAGTTCATCCTCACCATACAATTAAATACAAAATGCAAAACATAAAAGATAAGCAACATATGACGAGTCGGTTATGTGTGTGCATATGTGTTTGGGATGGAGAGCAATTGGAGGGAGTGGTTAACCTTTCATGGAAGTAACTGGGAAGTTTGTGTGGAGTAGAAAGCATTGTGTTGGACTGTCACATTTATGTAGAGCATCTAAATATAGATGTGATAGCTGTCAACAATGTGTGGTGAAAGCATTGTTCATTGATAACTTGTTTTCCTCTTCAGTCACATTTGTTTTTCATTTGTTTTTCAATAGCCGTCTGCCTTTGGCTTTTTTGTCATAATTGTGATCTTAATGTTCATGTGGCAAATTTAAACATTAAGGAAATTTTAAGAACAAAGTTGCATCTAAACAGTTTTCTCCACAAGTAAATAAATGACTGATAATACCTAATTGAGGAAAACATGACAATTTCCAGCAGTAATTGGCTATCTTACTTGCCATCTTTGTTCAGTGTAGGAATTCCTACCTTCAGAGCTCACTATGCAGTGATGATAATTATTTAGCATTTTCTTTAATTATATTGGCCTTTTCATGTTTAAGTTTAACGCACTTTTACTAATGGAAAGCACAAGGCAACATTTTTTTAAATGAATTTCTTTTTTTACCTCAATTAGGACATCTTTTTGGATTACAGATAAAATTATTTCCCAGAGATGAAGTCATTTACAGTTTCCCTTGCTACTACTGTGAGAATATTTGAGAAGTTGAGTTCTCTGGGAGGAAGATGCAGATAGGAGAGTCAACATGCTATAAGAGATATGGAAACACAATTCATGAACTTCTAGCAACTCAGCTGACGTCATTATTGTCACATACAAAACGTTTCGCTGGGCATTATTTCGAAATTGCATTATTACATGAATGTTTAAATATTAAAATGTATTAAATAACATTATTGAGATATTATCAATTCTGAAAAATTGGCCCCATATAAATGGGTAGGGGCCATTTATAGTATTATATGTCATATTTTAAGTTATGAAGAATTTATAGTATATATGTCATATTTTAAGTTATGTTTGGGAATCAAGTTTAAAATAAACATAATATTCGTTGATCATTTAGAATTTTTTTCTTTCTTTGAGAGGGAACAGTTAAATAACATATAATCAAGCTTGACAATGTTATTGTGCTGGTACTCATGCAATGAACATGATATTTTCCTTTCCAAAATTTATAATTTATAATGTAGATTGCTACATGTGAAAAAATAATGTAATATAAACATCAAGATTACCTTAAAGCATACAACCTATAAATGATATAGGAATTGTTAAGAGGTTTAAATAGCATTTGAGCTTAGCATTGATACAAATTTAGTATAAAAATAATGGTTCAAAAATAGAAATATTAAATATTTTCTATATATTAACTTATTTTATATATATATAAAATTATTAGATTCCTAATGCATGGAAACAAGATTTTATTCTATCATCCTCCTTTGTCTTCAATGGTACAGATAATGGTAAAAGGTAATGATAGCTAGAAACAAAACTCAAAAAAGAAGGTAAGGCAGAATTCTAGGGATTATCTGAGCAAAATAACCATCAAAGGGATAAGTGGACCTACTTGATAATGTCTGATTGTTGGACTCAAAAAATGCATCCTAGGTTTATTCTATACCCCTAGCCAACAAAAGTATACACTGTTGAAAATTAAAGAATGAAAAACAAGAAATGAACCTGAAGAAAAAAGGAAAAAGAAGGCTCTAGGACTAAGAAACTAAGGCTCTGTAACTAAGAAAAACGGTTAAAGAAATAAGGGACTTCAAGAGGAGAGAACCAAAGAGGGGAATATTTTAACCTAAAACTCAATCAAGGATCTTAAAGATGGAAGGATTTGCATTATGAAGATACTAGCTGAGTATTTTTGTTGGTACAAGCAGAGTTTTTTTGTTATTTCATTTTTTTCTTTTTCATTAATTATTATGAGTACGTGCTGAAAACAGAGAGAACTTTTAAGCACATGCACTCCAATCCCCTGTTAATTCTAAATTCCACTTGGAATAGGAAATAGGATTGCAAAACTGTGTGCTCTTTACAGGTAAGTTTGTTTCATGTTGGAACTACTAAATACCATGAAAACTGTGGAAATAGGAAGTGTATTTAGTAAGGAAGCAATTGCATAATTGCAAGAAAAATGTAGTGATAAAATTGGCTATATTGGACTAGTTGGTACCACTGATACATAATGCTAATTCTACTTCTCAATCCCATCACCTACATGGACCCACATTGTTACCTGTATCTTTTAGTATCATAATGAACTTGGAGATAATTAGAAAAATTTAAAGTAAATTTTAAATTACTTGGTTATAAATGCAACTGATCTTAGGAATGGTTTTAATTTGGTGATAAAAATGACATCCAGATTTTTATCTAATCAACTGCATATATCCTGGCACCATTTATTGAGGAGGAATTGGTAAATAGAATGATGTGTTGGAACAGGTTTTTGAACATGGATTGAAATGGCATCTCTCACTCTTTAATCTGTTCTTTAAGCAAATTGCCCTGATAATATACTTGTATTTTCAAATCTCAATATTCATGCTCAAGTAACGGAAAACCAGGTGACTCCCTTTGGTGGGCACTAAAGAATGGTTCTCCCAACATTCTCTTTTAGAAAAGAGAGATATTGGGAAGTAAAACGAACTATAATAGATTACCTTGAAGCTCGGAGTGAGGTTATATAAATAAAATGAATTTGCAGGTCTTTGATTTGCAAATAAGTCATATGGGGCGAGAGGCAGAGAATTACATAGATTATTGTGGAGTACTTAATGCTTGGCAAGATCTGGAAAATTGGTATATTGAAAAATATTATCATATGATATTCATTTACTGACACTCTAAGTATGTCCATTGCTAGGGTTGAATCTTTGTTCCTTCAAAAACTCATGTTGAAATTTAATCCCCAATATAGCAGTATGGAGAGGGCCCTTTAAGAGGTGATTGAATTATGAGAGCTCTGCCCTTGTTAATTATTAATCATCCGTGAATTTCTGGACTAGTAGATTAATAGGTGATCACGAGAGCAGTTCTAGTGTCTACATAGGAAGATGAAGGGAGACCAAACTAGAATGCTCACACCCCTCCTCACGTGATGCCCTGTACGGCCTAGGAACTGCGCTGAGTTACCATCAGCAAGGTGGCTCTCACTAGATGGCGCTCCTCATCCTTGCACTTAGCCTCCGCAACAGTAATAAATAAAATTTATTTTCTTTATAAATCAGAAATAAATTTATTTTCTTTATAAATTACTCAATTTTAAGTATTCAGCCACAGAAAGCAACAGAAAGCAGACTACGATATCTAAGGAGCTGTGAAGCTCACTTCTTTACAAAGCCACTGAGAAGGTCATTGTTAACATGTGCCACTGCCCCTGAGAGATGAGCTGAGGACGGCAGAGCAAGAAGGTGAGGTCCGGCTGTGGATACACATTCCCTGATTTCAATAGCAATGGTGGGATCTCCACAGCTGCTAAGGTAAAAATGCATTGAACAGCAATTAACCGTAGAAATAGTGAGTATTGAACCATACAGGGAAGAAAATGTGATATAATCTGAACAATATGACCAATAGAGATGTTGTTAGTATCCAGTAGGTCATACTATCCCTAAGAAAATACATTAACCCTTTAAGATGTGCTTTATTTATTTAACCAAAAACCTTCTCTATGGTGAAGAAAGAATTGAATTCTCAGATAGAACTTTATTGTACCTGTCCAAATTCCTATACTTGAAATGAAGTGGGCATAATAATACCTATTTCCATAGGCTGCCAGAGGATTAAATGAGATAATGCACAGGAAAGAGGGATTTGAAAATGTGCCCCAAAGAGTAATTACAGCCACTTTTGAAATACAAAATTGCATGACTAAAAAAAAATATATATATATATATATATTCTTTTGAATGAAGGGAAAGCCACCCACCTGGTTAAAAAACTCCACATAGATATGAAGTACACAGTACATCTTTTTCCTACTCTTCCCACTAAGAGGTCTGTCTGTCTTTTTTTTTTTTTTAAGAGTAGAATCATCCTTATTTTGACTAGATCTTCTGTGTCGTGGAGCTCTTTAGTCATTTAAGCCTAGTGTTGAAACCTGTCTTGGCACAAATTGGTTTTGCAAGTTTGGATAACTTATTAATCCCCCCTCTACTTCAGTTTCCCATCTATGAAACACAGTAAATAGCGCTCTAAGACGTCTATCTTAATTTAGTCAAGCAACATGCACTGGAAAAAGAAAATTGCATAAACTTTGCCAGCAAAATTGAACGCTGGCTCTAAACTAGTTCTGTTCTCTTGGATCTAGAATGTAGAGTGCTTCTTTGCTCCACTGTGAGGTCCTATGAGGGTCACATGATAAATAGTTTATTTTGTTTAAGTACCTTCACTATGGTTATTTCCCCAGTTCATGAGTATGTGGTTAAAATATAAATTATAAGACACTGGCAAAATCCCACCAGCACTTCCCTGATGACTGAGGGGCTATTCGGTGGCAAGCTATTCAAAAGGTTTGGTGCTCCCTATCCTTACTAAAATAGTAAATCAAAAGCAATAATGAATTCCTGGAGGATTTAAAAAATTTAGGACTACTGGCAAAAACAATAAAGAAAAGGGTGAAGAAATCACCTTTTCCCAACCCTCTTTATCTTACCACTTGATCTATGGTGAAGAAAAAATTATTCTTAGAAAATACTAAAGATTATTCAAAGCATAATTAGGTGGCTACCATCACATTTATTTTCATTCTTATTGCAGTAAATTAAAATGGTTTCTTATACCTATTACGCAGATATTGATCTGTTAGGTGTCATGGTTGTTTTTTTTCTATATTCCAGCAATCAGAATTTAAGAAGCAGCATGCTTTCCTCAAGGATACAAAAAATAAATCTCCACTGACATGTTTATGCCTACATAAACACTCTGCTTTTCTGGCCATAATTTAGTCTGCAGAAACATTAAATACCTCACCCCCCATAGGACATGACATGTTTATGCCACAATGCCCTGTTGCTGATAGCACCTGTTGATCAGAAAGTAGTATTCTGGATGCCAGAGTACAGTAGTAGTATTCTACAATAGTACAGGCATCTGACAGTTCGTGGTATCTACGGTATAGTTCTAGACTTGTTGGGATACCTCCTCCAGAAAAGACAAGTTGCTTCAATTTATTTTTTATTATACTGAAAAAAAGCGTAATGGTTGTTGGACCTCTTTGGATTCTGTAGAGAACACATATCATATTTAAATGTATTGCTCTGACACATTTACTAAGTGGCTCATCAGACTGCCAGTTTTATGTTGGACTGAAAGCAAGATAAATCTTTCCAGCTGGCTCAGACTTGATCTACTGAAAGACTGTTTCCACCTAGCCCCTATTAGTTGCTGAATGTGATAATGCTTAAATGCTTGTCTGATCAGGATGATTCATGAAGCCTATCATAGGTTTAGTAGGCAAGTTAGAGCAGAAGCTGCTTAGATTTTTGAAACAATTCTAGGCTTTCTTTCAAGTGACCAGAAATCATTCCTAGCTTGCTATTGTGCCATGGTAGATATTTAGCACCTGATGATGGAAAAAGTGACTATCAGTCCTGAATCTCTCATCATAATCTTGGTGTTAATTCATTTCAAACCCATCAAGCCAGTCCCTAGAAGCACTCCCTTACAACTAGGTATGGTATATTCAAACCAGGGTTCGAACAGATTTCAATTTCCACTATTGTCACTTCTCCTTGAATCCATATTCATAATCTCATTAGAATTCCCTAGTGAAAATAATTTGACCCAGAAGTTGAATGCTGCAGTTGAACAGGATAGTGGAGGAAAGAATATGAAAAGGCAATTGTGGCAATAAGTAAAACTTCAAATATTACATATTGCTTCCCCTATGGTCTGAAATTAGAGATTACTAGAATTGTAAAAGTGCTGATTCATTGGCCATAGTTCATGGTTTATGCAAACAATAAGAAATTTGAAAAGAATAAGAATTGATTCCCAGACAGTTCTAGAAGAGTAATGGAGATAGACCCCTCTAAATAGGCTTCGTGAGAATATTTGTTTGTGATATGAATGTTCTATAAGGGAGGTTCTCAATAATAGGACAGACATGGTACCCCACCTTAAGGATGTCTATCAGCTTCTTCTCATTCCAGCTCTTGTGTTTATATACAGTGTGCCCAATGTCAGGGAGAAATTACTTGTAAGATCAATAGCATGAACTTGCTCACACTAAGGCATAATCAATACTGGCAATGCTAAATGCCCAGTCAACAAATTGCAGAGAACTATTAATATTGTGCCAATCTGGGGAGACTCAGTTGGCCACCCGATAGAAAAAGGATTGCATTGGATATTTCTGTTACAAGGAGAGTTCATTAATTATTCCTAACTAACAAACTTTTTTTACCACCCACTTGCAATACAAACACCATTAATTGATTTACTAACTATCTTATTTACCATCATGTTTTCACACACATTTATTGTAGTTAAAAAAATTCATTTATATCATAAAACAAATTAGGCAATTAACTGACCTAAGAGTGATTGATCTACTGGAAACACATGGTCTTACTTAGAGAATGAGAGAACTAGTGTAAAATCAACTAGCATCAGACATGTAAGGAAAAAAGAAAACCACGTCTATTTGGAGTTTTCTTCTCTTTTGCTAGAGTCTACGCATCCTGGTGTTGAGAGAAGCAATAAATAGGAGGTAATTTCAAAATTACATAAATTTTTAAATCTCATAAAATAATAAATATTTAAATAGAAAATTATGCTTCTCATCTCTTAACTTTGGTGTCATATTTTCATAATTTGGTACTTAGAGATATCATGTTTCTTCAGGTACTTAAGAATGAGATCTCTAAACTGAAAACTACAGGTCCCACAAGACAATATTATGAAGCTCAAGCCACCAGCTCAGTAACCTGAAAGACGGCATTATTCTGTTGTTTTAATGCTTTATCCTTTACATAAAGGATAAGAAAAAAAAAATAAGAAGTTAACTGATGACTCCATACTGCGCCTCAGAGTTAAAGCATTCTATAATAGACGTACTCTTATTTGACCATGTGAACGTTACTTTCTTTGCATTATTATTATTAATATTGCTTAATATTTTGATGCAGTAATCATCTGATTTCTTTTCTGAATGCATTTATCTTCTTTCATTCTTTTTGAGGTTTTTGTTTCTAGTCCTTATCTTAAACACTGTTATTGTCACCTACAGTGCATCTTAGAAGAGTACAGGTGAAACTTACTAAATGCAGAATACAAACATCTTCATACAATAACTAAGAAAAATCCATGAAGGCTATGTTAAACAGTTTGATGAAAATATTTCAGATTGTGGCTCGGCCGCTGTGGCTCAACGGGGTAAGGCACCTGCCACATATATCTGAGCTGGCAAGTTTAAATCCAGCCCGGCCCGCCAAACAACACTGATGGCTGCAACCAAAAAATGGCCGGGGGTTGGGGCGGGCACCTGTAGTCCCAGCTGCTTGGAAGGCTGAGGCAGGAGACTCACTTGAGTCCAGTAATTGGAGGTTGCTGTGAGCTGTGATGCCACAGCACTCTATCCAGGGTGACAGCTTGAGGCTCTGTCTCAAAAAAAAAAAAAAAGAAAGAAAATATTTCAGATTGTATATGAAACCAGCACACTGTACCCCTTGATTGCACTAATGGACACAACTATGATTTAATAAAAAAAAATTAAGCCTTTTTAATTCTGCAAAGGCAAAAGGTGGAAACCTAATAAAGACATGTATATGTAAAAATTAAAAAAAAAGAAAGATATCTTAAAGTTTGCCTGAAAAAGGAAAACAAAACTAAAAAAATAAATGTTAATAGTGGCTGTGTTTGGAAAAAAATTAAAAAATAAATAAATAAAGGTGTAATATGTTTGATGCACAAGATCAGTAGAGGGAGGAGTCCTTACCAGCCCATTTAGTGTCACAGTGAGTCTCAGTCCTGCCATGTGCCTTAGTAGACTAGAAATATCCAGACTGGCTGAACTGCGAGAGCTCTGAATTATCAGGAATGAAAATTTCAGTAACTGCCCCTCCATTCCTAAACAAAAAACATTGACAAGACGGGGTGCTAATCAAGGGTAAAAGGAACATGGAATGGGTGAAGAATAAATGTTATAAAACTCAACCAAGTCTTAAGACCCTTCAAAGATTGAGGATGTCTGAAGTTATCAATAATTTTACCTTTTATGACTTATTTAGATAAATAGAGACATCAACTGATCAATCAAATATAAAATTTCCTTCTGTCCTTTTCATCTCTTGAAGATATAATCAGTTTCCCCTTTGGGGGAGAAGATGAATGTGTGTGTGCAGGGTTTAGTATAGATTTTGTTTGTTTGTTTACAAATTTCAGTGTGGGGAAAGGATTTGTTATAGCTTTATGATTTTTTTAAGGATTCTTTGATTTAGAGGTAGAAATAACATTCCCTTAACTGGAAACTGAGTTTGACAGACTGTTGAGACAAATATGATATATCAGAGGTGATAATATTGGATTCAGAGACTCACGAAAAGCAATGGAGCATCTTTCTTACACAGTAGAACACTCCTGCCCTGAATCCTGAGCTGCCTCACTGAGGAAGGTGAGGCCTCATGATCAAGACACTATGAAGGTCTTAGTCTACAACAGAGGTCTCTGATGCCAGCCATGCACATGGGCCACCCAGAATATCCATCTCAGATGAATTTTCAGATAGCTGCAAGCTGTAGCCAGTATTTGATAGCAACTGCATAGACACTCAAGTGATTACTTTGAGAAAAAGAAAATGACTGTGTGAAGCTGTTAAACATCAGGACTCTAATTTGTTTCTTTACCATAGTTACTAGAACAGGATTTTTATTGGTGGGGTTTGGGGTAGTTGGCAGATACAGGTGGCACTTTTTCAACACTCACTCTTACCTCCTTTACACATACGGAATCTGGACGATAGTTGCATTCCTATATTTCCTTGCAGCTAAAACACATTGTGATTTTTATTTTCATTTTCTCTTTAGACACACTCAAGATGGGCTTATTTAAAAACTGAGTAACAGATCTTTGGCTTTAAGATGGCGGCCGAGTAATAGCTTCCTTGTAACTGGGTATGGTAAGACTGGGAGAGAAGACTTCAGGCATCTCTGGGTGGCGAGATCTGCCCAGAAACATTGCTTTGGGGAAACAGAGAGACAACCTGAGACTTCTGGACCCCTGAGGAAGGCAAAAGCAGTGGAGATCTGGCAAGTGTTTGTGTGTGTTTGTTCAGTGTAATCCTGCTGGCAGCAGTGGCTGCAGCAGCAATGAGATTGCAAACTGGAAAGGCCTTACCTGTGAACTGTTTGGGTTTCTTTTGGATTTGGCATTCGATTGAACTGCCTTGGGAGAACTCAGGCAAGAGTTCAAAGGTCTTTGAGTGTTGTCTGGGGCTCCAGACTGAGCCACCGAGCCAGACGGAACTACCAATGTTTGGTTGTGGGTTGTGCAGAGCCAATGTGGGAGAACTGCCCCGGCAAGCTCCACCCTCAGGGTCCAAGAACAAGCATCGGTTGGGACCTAGTAATCTAGTGACTGAGCAACATAAAGGTGGGGACTGGGACACCTTGCAGCCTTCGCCCTCAGGGGCATAGGGTGAGACCAGTTTTGGCACATTGGGTAAGTGGACAGCCACTTAAGGAGTGATCCCAGTGACAAGCGCTTTCCTGGGAAAGCTTCTGTTTAGCCCAAATTAGCAATTTAAAGTGCCCTCTAAGCAGGCTGAGGAGGATTTAAGTTCTCCACCCTGAGGGGTTTGAGAAATCATTAGAGGCCTCTGATCTTCATTTTGTACAGCCATTATCAGCATTGTGATTCACATACCATACCCCAGAAGATCACCTCTTGCCCAGACAATATCAGCAAGATATATATATTACTTTGTTTTTTGGTTTTATTTTGTTTTGTGGGTTTTTTTTTTTTTTTTTGCTATTGTTGGTTGTTTATTTGTTTTTGGTATTTTTGTTTTGTTTTTAATTTCAACATTTTTCTTAAAGATTTTTCTTTTCTTTTTTTCTTTTATTTTTCTAGTTTAAATATAATTTTCCATTGTTGCCTTTTTCAACAATTAGAATGTCAATTTTGCTAGTGTTTCTACCCATATTAATTGTTTTTTTCCCCAATCTTATCAGGTAAAGTTTTTGGTTTGCTTGTTTTGATTTGATTTATTGCATTTTTGTCTTCCCTCTCTACTTGGTGGAGGTGGAGTACTGTGTCCAAACAGGCTGGCAAAGAGCGGCTGACCTAATCACCCAACACGGCACCCCCAGAGGTTGGGGACTCTTAACCTGGGGTCAAAGTACCCTACTGTACACCTATATTGCTCCCGTCCCCCTCTTTCTGTGCCTCTCTTCTTTTGGTCAATAGTTGCTTCTACCTACCCCCTCTCCTTCCTCCTTTCTCTTTTCTTTTCTTTCTTTCTTTTTTTTTTTTTTTCCTCTTTCTATCTTTTTTCCCTTCTTGCTTTTCAATCTTCTCATCCTTCTGGTCCTGGTCCAAAAGAACTCATCAAAACCCTAGTCCAGAGGCATGGCAATTTAAAGAACAGGAGTAAGTGAAAGGAAAATTAGGGCAAGGAAACAGATAAAAGAAATCACTCATGAGGAATAGTCAGCAGAAAACTCCTGACATCATACAAAACCAGTCCAGAGCAACCCCCCCCC
>CAUYON010020352.1:0-10516 GCA_963573935.1 Arctocebus calabarensis
TGGAGACTTTACCTCTTTCATGTTTAATGGATGGAGCTGGAACATATTCTTCTTAGCAAAGTATCTCAAGAATGGAAGAAAAAGTATCCAATGTACTCAGCCCTACTATGAAGCTATATAGCTTTCATATGAAGGCTAAAATCCAGTTATAGCACAAGAAATGGGGAAAAGGGCAAGGGAGGGGAGGGGAGGGAGGAGGCTGGTTGGAGGGAGGGTGATTGGTAGGATCACACTTATGGTGCATCTTACAAGGGTACAAGTGAAAATTACTAAATGCAGAATATAAATCTCTTCATATAGTGATTAAAAGGCCAGGAAGGCTATGTTAAATAGTTCAATGAAAATATTTCAGATTGTATATGAAGTCAGCATATTGTGCCCCATGATTGCACCAAGGTACACAATTATGATTTAATAAAAATAAAAAATACAAAAATAAAATAAAGATTTGTATTTAGGCAATGTATTCCTTTCCAAAACATTATGTGATTAATGGTACAGATGATATGAAAAAATGTGATTTAAAAAATCATAAGGGTGATGCAAAAATGATTGAAAATTGGGAAACTCTAGGTAGAGAGTAGTAGGAGAGAAAAGTTTAGGAACCTCTCAAACTCTTAAGAACAGCCCAGAACCTATTAAGGAAAACTGAAAATCGCATCTATACTACATTATTTTAAGGTAAAATGCACAGAAAACTAAGCTTCGGTCAGCATATTTCCTGAGAAATAAACTAAGCTTCTTTCTTATTTTAAAAATCTCAGCTTATTTCCCTCTGATGCCATCCTCCCACTTGGGAGAAATGCCCAAACTGTTAAGGATTTATGTATGGACAGTTACTGGGTCGTATTCCTCACCGAATGCCATGTTGGCATTTCCCATTGATCGCTGCCATGGTAACAAAGGCTTGTGCAAATGAGCTGAAGTATGCAAGGTCATGATTCAAAATATATTGATTTTTGTCCTGAAATTCAGAACCGTAATGACAGGGAAAGCCATGAGCTAATACATCTATGCCAGCGACACACGATTTATCTTTAGATGATGGCTCTTAAAGTAAAGCAATAAGTCGCATTAAAGAAAAATGCTAACTTGCACAAAGTTGGCGTGAGATAGTGGGCAGCAATGAGTAGATGCCCTAAAACGTTGAGAGGATGACTCCCCAAACGACCGACATCTGGGAGAGACAGAACTCTAGTGCACACCAGGGAAGTTTGCACTGGGGTCCAGACCCCGTCTGAGCAGGATCCCAGGGCCTACGAGATGTATGAGTAATACTTGGTATTTATCTTTCCTGTTCTCCTGTCGCCATGCAGAAACCAAATGAATCCATTCCACGGGGAGAAGAACCTCTTTGATCTTTAAAGGTTGCTATGGTCTGAATGCTTGCTTGTGTCTCCCAAAATTCACACGTTAAAATCCTAATTCCTAAGAGAATGGCATTAGAGGGTGAGGCTCTTGGGAGGTGAAAAGGTCATAAGTGTGGCACTCTCATGAATGGAATTAGTGCCTTTATGTAAAAGACCCCAGACAGCTTGCTCACCCTGTCCACCATATGTGGACGCAGAGAAGGTGCCATCTGTGAACCAGGCCTTCATCAGATACCAAATCTGCACACATCTTGAACTCAGACTCCCGGCCTCTAGAATTGTGAGAAATCAACTTCTTTCTGCTGGTAAGCTACCCAGCCCATGATATTTTGTTATAGCAGCCAGAACAAAGACAAAGGCTAGTTTGGGTATGACATCGTGTACCTGAGGGTGAAATGAACTTGAGAACTCCATCTAAAATTAAGCACATAAAACAACAAGAGTGTTCATATTTTGTAGCTAAGATAGCTGCACTGGCATAGATATATTAGCTCATAGCTTTCTCTGTCATTATAGTTCTGAATTTCAGGACAAAATTAATATCATGTCTTCCCACATCAGTGAAGGCAACTGATGATTTTATGATTTTTTTAAAAATCTTTGACCTAATGCAAAAGAGTAAGAGCAGATCCTTTAAAAGAGTTGGTAGTTCTCAAGAAAGCAGAATGTGCCCAGTGCCAACAAGTGAAAGCAAGTTCTGATTTCTTTTTCCTTTTCTCGTGACTACTTATTTTCTCTTTTTCAAAGCAAACTCTATTGAATACTCAGAGTCGAAATACGTCAAAACTCTCCAGTCCAGCCCTAGTGGGGGAACTTTGAGTCTGCCCAATGTTAAAAAGTTACTTGCTATTACTTTGAAAAGTAGAAAGTTTTAGGAATGTGAAAAAAATGTTATTACTGTCAAACCCACATGAAAGATAATTTAAATAACATTGACAAACATCAAGCCTTCCTCATTTAAAATAAATAATTAATAATGATTTGCCAGTATCTTATCAGGATAATGTAGATGTAGGCCTGGAAATGCTGTTGCTATTGTTTTTTCCCCCCTTTACGAGTCTGCAATAATCCTGCTCATTACTCATACATATGACGTTAACTTGGCTGCTTTTTCTTGGCTCATCAAATATTTTCTTTATGAACTGTCCACTTACACTGTCCCAATTATCGTGACTTTCAAATTAAGGGCATCTGAGCGAGTGGGGTTCGTGGAATTCTACACTGACAGAAAATCACAGATAATAGATTTTTCCTACTTTATATTTGAAGAAAAACATAGCCAGCTTGCAGACTGAGATGGCTGAGCACTTTCTATGCCCCATACTCAGAGCTGACACCTTGCCTGTGTTCATTCACTGTCAACACGACAGCCACGAGGTGGATATTATCATGACTTCACCTTCACAGATGGGGCGCCCCCTAAGCAGGAGGGATCATATTGGGCACAAAGGGGTCATGCTCCCCGAAACTCAATTATGGGCTAACGCTCTCCCATACTCCAGAGCTGCGGCAGCCTGACAATAGGTGCACCTTTGTCTCTCTGCTGTGCAGTCAGTCTGTGACTATTAGTACTGTGCACTATTTTATAGAGAAGAGGGGATAAGGCAGAGGACAAAAGGTGAAGGGAAGTGCCCAACAATACCTCTATTTTCATGCTCTCTTGAAGGGGTTGGGGTCACCAGATGAGGGGGTCTTGGCGCGAGGAATGAAGAGTCTTGACACAAAGTCTGTCGGGGGGTGGGAACTGAGGAACTCTGGGAGGAGCCCTCCTGAGTTAACCTCAGGTTCATATTTACTATCACAAAGCAGGAAAAAGTAGTTAAAATTTCCTCATCAGACACTAGCATTAAAAAGGGGGAATATGGAAAGTGTCAGACACAATGTCTCCAATTTGTTCTGCAAAATCTCAGACCTTAAACAAGATCTCAAGAGACCTTTGGAATCTAGAGAATCTTTACCATCACCTGTAGGCCTGGTATTGCCACACGTCTCACACATATTCTCCCTCGGAGGCCAGTTTTCTGATCTGTTGCATGTACACAACTCACATGTGATTCTCCACATCGCTCAAGCAGGAAGCAAGTCTTATGCTAAAGATCAGGGCTCAGTTTTCTCTACAATCTCCCTTGGAAGCCTCACCCAGGAGCTCCACCTGCTTCTCATTGGCTGAAACCTCAGGACAGTTTCTCTCTTCCCAGGCCCATAATTGCCCCTTTTAACCTCCCAAGGAGAGCTGTCCAGGGCATGGAGATCCTCCCCAGCATCCAGCCAAGCCTGAGCCAGAGGTTGAAGCCCAGGCTTGAGTCTCTCCCTAATATTCAGACTCCCAGCCAGCACTTGAAAGCCAGGGGTAAGGCAGACTGGGGTTTACTAGAGAGTCTTATTTACACTGGACCACCAGTTGCCTTCAAACTCCCACACCCCTCCTTTCCTGCCTACCCCTGGGCAGTCCATGAGAAAGACCGTGAGCCTGTTCTCCTTGGATGACAGGGGAATTCAAAACATGCAATCCCCCAGCTGCTGAGGAAACTGTTCTCCAGTCCCCACCCACCAGAGGGTACAGAAAGAATTCTCTGCCTTGTTCCAGCCAGCCTGGACCTGCTTGGGCCACCCTGCTCTCCAAAGGAGCTCCCTTGTGGGAGTAATGAAACTTCTCCTCAGTTCTGTTAGTATCTGAAGCATCAGCAGCTCTGACATCCTGCTTATTTAGGAGGAGCCCATCCTCAAGGACCACAAAAGTTCAGGATTCAGCACCCCTATGTGGCTTTGGGAAACAGCTAAACCTCTATACACCTCAGTGTTCTCATCTATACAATGGGGATGCTGCCAGATACAGCTGGCTATTGCCCCCAGTATCTGTTCTTCCTGTCTTCCTTAATAAAAACATGAATTTTGCTTATGTTGGGAGTTTGGGAAAATGTTACAGACTCCTCCTAGCTTTCCTTGAAGATTTCAGGACATTGTGGGAGTGACCATTGCCTGTTCACCTGACTAACAGCCTGGGGTTGGCCATATGTCAATTATGTCAGGGTCTGGGGGAAGGATACACCGAATCCCAGATAATCTTCACACGTTTGTTATTGGTCTTGGAATTTCACAATTAGAATCTCAGGGGGTTTTTTTTAAGACCTGTCCTGCAGTTTCAGCCAACAAGAAGCAAAGGGAGTACCCTGGGTATGGCTTCTAAAAAATAGCATCAAAGCAGAGGGATCACTGGGCATTTCTCTTCACCTCTTGACCTCTGCTCATCCTGTCATCCTAATGAAACAGCCCAAGGCAATGATAGCCACATGCTGATGGCACAGCAGAGACAAAGGCATGATCCGGCTGCATCAGTTCTGGGATGCTAATGTCTTGATTTCATATCACATGAGAAAAAACATTCCTAACTAACTAAAGCACACACACATTTGCCTTTATACTGCTTTTGGATGTGGGATGCTCAGAACTCTGGCAGCTATTCTGTGACCATGAGGAGATAAGACTAAGATGAACCAAAATGCTAAGGAGGGAAAAGCGGCAACACAAAAAGAGACTAAGTTCTTGGAAATTTGGAAAAACTCCTTGAACAACCCCAAAACTACCCAGCTTTAGGCTCCTTAGTGTATGAGAAAATCACTCCTATTGTTCAAAGTCTTGCTAGTTGAATATTCTGCTACTTGGTAGTAATACAAGGTAGCATATAAAAATCAAAAATAACTGAAATTATAGTTGTGAAACTCCAAAACCAATAACAAATGTGTGAAGAAAGTGTATCCATCCCCCAAACCCTAACAGTATAAAATATAAAGTACCATTTATATCACTTAAGTATGAAATTGATCTGAGCACAACAGCATGATCTTTTCCAGTTTAATTTCCAAACACCATTTCCTACCTCTGAGTCCTTGTGAGTGTTCTCATGACACAAACTCACAAAAGGAAACCAACACTTCTGATGCCTTTACTTACCATTCAGAACTCTGACCTGGATTTGTGTATGGGCAGTTTTAATGAAGAAAGACAGCTGGATACTGCCACAGCCATGGGTTTTTGGAATTTACTATAGGGTGTGGGAATCTGTTTGGTTTCTCTCCATCCCATCTGAGGGATACCATTGCCCTATCTCACCATCTGCCAGAAGTTCATAAGGAAAATGTATACAGGAAACTTCCTTTTGTCAGCCTGGTTAGTGAACCCATGTAAACCTCCAAGCCCCATTAGCCAACTGTGAATACAAACTTAACTTTTCCAGTTGAAAAGTTCCCATCCTTTCTCCAAAACCCAGGCTGACATCAATTGAATCTGAACATTTTGTGAGTTAGAACTCCCTTCCCTGGGCTGAGTCTCTGACTGCACTCACAGTAGGCTAATGCACCTGTCACAATGCCCTCCACCTTAACCTCACTGCCCAGTAAAGGCAGTGACTACGTTAAACCAGGACTCTATGACAGACTGAAGAGGATATAATTTGGGGAGATTAAATGCACCAGATTCTAGGCAGCTACAGAGTTTATAGCAATAACCAGTGTCAAAACAGGTGGAAAGTGACATATGGCCAACCCCAGACCATTTCTCAGGTGAACAGCCAATGGTCAACTCCCACAATGTTCTGGTTATGTGAGTCTCTCCCAATAAGGTGGAGTTAAAAATAACACTCTCACTTCCTCTGAGCAAAGAGGGTCAGGCCAGAGCAACCAGGCATTAACCAGAGGGGAAATTGTTGGTTACCTCAGAGCAGCTCAACAAATAAAATAAATAGCACATGCTCATTATTCAAATGAAATTGTAATTAATTCAGAACTTGTTCCCAAACACTCCAAGACAGCTCATGATAATGAGCTCTCGGGGCTCTTCCTCCCACAGCTTGTGATGTCACACTAAATGGACCGCATCTAACAGCACTGATGGGATGAAAATTCATGAGTGCCAGACTTTGGTTTGAATCTGTGGTTTCAGAAGCTTCAGACCCCAGTGCCTCTTCTTCTCCCTCCTTATTATGGAGGAGAGTAATGGTTTTTATAAGAGTTTCAGAACTGCATTGGAAGGGTCTCAACTCCGGTCTCAACTCCTTCTCCACTTCTTCAATTTGCATCCTGGACTCCAGCCAAAGTGTTTCATGAAAGGCAGAGTAATCAATGCTGAATTATCCATAGCCCTTAACCTCATAGCATCAATTTTGTTTTTCAGGACCAAGGACAGCAAGAGGCCAACCTCGTATGATTAATGCAGTGAGTAACTCTGGCTCTTGGGGTCAGATGACACAGCCTGGTCCCAGATCTTCCTCTAATTCATGGTAATATCAACCTGGTCCTACTTGCTGCATTTTTCCAACTGTGAAATAAAGGTGAGGGCACATGTCCTACCTGCTGCAAAGAGCACCTATGGAGAGATGAGTGAAGCATCGTGAACAGTTAGCAGCTCCTCACGCAGTGAGTCACCATCCTTCATCCCTACCAGGTCCTCCTGGTGGTCACGACCCTGGGACTGTGAGTCCACAGCTCAGCGCCACTGTAGCCTCACTGGGAGGGGCTCTGGGCCCAGGTGGGACAGTGGAGGAAACACTGATTATGATCTGCAGTTGTGGCTTTGCCCATCATACAATACCTCCTGTCTCTTCAATATCCACCTTTATCTGAGATACTGAAGCTACAACTTGTGGTGCAGGATCAAAACAGAACCTTACTTTGTCTCCTCCTGCCACTTTCAGATTTATCAACTGCCTATTTCCCAGATCCTTGTATGAAAAGTCTAGTAGATCCTATGACTTTACTGCTCACTGCTAAATAGTGGACTATCCTGTGATTAAGTTAGGTCATGAACAAATTGCAATTTTGTCATCAAAATATTCTCTCCATGACACAGATCAATCCTTCAGTAAATCCTCTTCTCCTGCCCTAGCTCAGGACTGCTGCAGACTTCCCCCTGTCCCCCGACACACCGAGCTGCTCCCTCTTCAGGGCCATGGCTTTCCACAGGTGGCCCTCCTGGCCACCTCTTTGTCCACATTCCACAGTCAGAACTCCTCTCCTCCTCCTCAATCAAAGCCTCCGTCCCAGTCATGCACTGTTACTCTGTTTTCTTTTATTCTTAGCAGCCATCAGCATTCAAAGTCACTGTATGCTATGACTTTGTTTGCAGAGCTGTGATCTCTCTCCTCACAGAGCTCCTATCTTCACAGTGGAATGTCCCCCCACTCCTGCTCACTGCAGTGGCCTCTGTCCTCTCTTCCCAGTGCTCCCACACATTCTGCCCACTCAGTTCTCTGCCAGTAGCCATGCCTTCCATGTCACGGATAAGATGGACACAACCACAAAGAAAACAAACACAAACACAGAAATGCCTGGCAGACGGCAGATGCTTAATTGGTATTTGTTCAAAAAAGGGAGGGAAATGATTAGATGCACAAGATTATAAGGAAAAACCTGGGTTTGAGGGGAGGAGCCAAGATGGTGATCTGTAGCCAGCTTTCTGCAGACACTCCCATTCAGAAGGAGAGTTAAAGGACAGAAATTTAGCAAGAAAGCCAATGGTTTGGAACTCATCCAAAAGAGAAGGTCAAAGAACGCACATCAACCCTTCTAGAGCGACCTGAGACCCCCAGGATACAAATAAAAGGTACAGAACACAACGCCAAGCAGACAGGAGTCCCCTCCCCCCATGAGATCGGCTACCAGCATACTCCATACCTCCATACAAACAAGAAAGCAGAGTTCAGATGTCCTCCTACTCTACCCCAAGGGAGAGACCCTCTAAAAACCAGACCTCCTTCCCCTACTAGGGTGCCATGGCACCCTCCTGCCAGGCATAAAACTGTATAAAACTATATATATTCTCTACCTGCAAGTTTGAACTCCCAGCACTCCCCTCCACTCTCACCCTGAAGTCTGGAGGTCTGTCCCCCATGGAGTCCATATTCTTGGATATTTTCTCCAGGGGTTGTGGACAGAGTGCAGGCTTTTGCTGATCTGTGCTGTTTTTCAGCTCAGGAGTGGTGAGAGGAAAGAGAGCCGAGAGGAGAGGCAGTCCCCTTAGGCACTGAGTGGTAGTGGAAGCAATGGATGTGGGCCTTGGAACCCTGGAGGTGTTTTGAAGAGACACTCCCACTCTCTCTGGGAGACCAGGGGAAGCCGGCTTCTCTGGTGGCAGCCATCAGCAGAGTAGTCCTGCGGCAGAGGGGCAGGACTCAGGAGTAAAGGATATGCCTGAGGCGGTACTGGGACCAGCTGGGGCAGAGAGTGGGGATTAGAATATATGCACTGAGAAAGCTTTGCAAAATTTCAGCCACACCTGGCCCTCAGGGGATGACAGCTAAGACAAAGGGCTGAAGCTCATAGACTGAGTCAGGACTATTAGCAGCCCAGCGTCTCTTCCACAGGGCAGAATTTCTGCAAACTTGTTCTGTTCTATCAGCAACATCAATCAGGGACAGGGTTGGAACTGCATGAATCACCCCAGCCCCTATCAAGTACCCGGGTTGTCAGGACTCACCTCCCCCCCTGCCAACACCTACAGAAACTGGTGGACTGGCCAAGGAGCCACAGAGCCCCTTGTGACCTAGGCAGGCTCAAACCTCTGTAGCATCTGCTCAATGGAGGGAACAGGATCACAGCCCTCCCTGGTTACCAGAGACTGGGTGTGACAGAGGGGAAAGCTGGGGAAGGAGGCATCAACCTTCCCAGACTAATTTACTGGCTGGAGGGCCCTCCTGAGCTCACAGAGCCCTGGAGCAAGTTATACTAGAGTTGCCAGCAGACTCCTGATATCTAGTCACCAGAGACTTTTCAACTCTTTGATTTGAGAAAGGTACTGGCTGGGACAATTGATTGGGACCACTTCAACTGGGCCAATCACCCGAGGACTTTCCAACGTGGTACCCTGGGTGTGTGGTAGTGGGAAGGTTTGATTTTCCTTTTCCAATTGTTGTTTGTGGAGGGCATGGTGACCTAACTGCTGGTATTACTCCACAGCTCAGATTCCAACAGAGAGTAACCTATTCTCTAGGGTAAGACAGAGACCAGCTGAAAATAAGACAGAGCCACTTAATCCCACCACATTAAAAAGGCCCCCAGTTTCACAGGCAGTAGCACAGTACAGGTTGGCAAAACTCTAGGGGAAAAGGTACAAACACCAGTCTCAGCTTACAGGCAAAGGAAGGACTAGTCAATCACTACTCCTAGAACCCCCAACTCAACTTATCCTTACCTACTAATCCAGCCAAATGGTGCAAAATAAACATGGGTTGGAATCAATGGAAAAGCTTTGGAAACATGAACAACCAGAGTAGATCAACCCCCCCAAGGAACAATTTGGCAGACACAAATGATGATCCTATGCATAAACGGATAGCTGAGATCTCAGAAATCAAATTCAGAATTTGGATTACAAACAAGATCAATAAAATAGAGGAAAATTTGGAATTAGAAATTTTGGGAGCCTTTCAAAAATTGTCTCAAGAAGTCAAAGAATTCATAGACCAAATGACCAAAGATTTTGACACATTGAGACAAGAAGTTGCAGCCCTTAAAGATCTAAGAAACAAAGTAATATCCCTCAGTTACAGAATGGACCAAGCAGAAGAAAGGATTTCTAACATGGAAGACAAAGCTTTCAAACGCTCGCAAACCTACAAAGAGGGAGAGAAATGGAAGGCAAAAATGGATCATTCTTTCAGACAGCTCTGGGATACCTCAAAGAAAACCAATATCCACTTCATAGGGATACATGAAAACAACAAAGGGGCGTCACAAGGAATAGAGTCTCTTCTTTATGAGAGTATGAAGGAGAACTTTCCAGACATGCCAAGAGATTCTGAAATTCAGATAGCAGACAGTTTTAGAACCCCAGCACGACTCAACCCAAATAAGACTTCCCTGTGGCACATCATAATTAAGTTCACTAAAGTTAATATGAAAGAGAAAATTCTGAAAGCAACCAGACACAAGAAATCTATTACCTAGAAGTGGAAGAATATTACAATAACTGCAGATCTCTCGGATCAAACATTTCAAAGTAGAAGTGAATGGTCATCTACTTTTAATCTCTTAAAACAAAATAACTTTCAACCCAGGATCCTGTACCCTGCTAAACTGAGTTTCATTTACGATGGAGAATTAAATACTTTAATGACATCCAAATGTTGAAGAAATTTGCTATAACTAAACCAG